>NC_025210.1:26116901-26128323 GCF_000313855.2 Musa acuminata subsp. malaccensis
AGAGCGGGACAAGCACTCATAGAAACACTTAGCATGCAAACGTGGGGGACCTAGCGGGGCTGCGTTGAGGGCAGTCAGCACACGCGCGACCGTTTGAGGGAAAACGGGCATGGAGATGTAAGGAAAAAGGAGTTGCTCAGAGGAGCGGGCATCTAACATTGGCATTCAGAGGAATGGCCAACCCTTCGCGCAAGAGGCACCACGAAAATAGGCAAGCTTGGAAGAATGCGGAGTGCACAAAGGTTGGGATGGCTGAATTTGAGCTATGGCTCAACATTGACAACTATACTTGATGGTGCTCAAGGCAAGTGAGGTGCTTGGTAAAGGATGAGACCATCCAAGGTGGAACGAGTTGCTCAGCGATCGAAAGAGTTGTGCAAAGCTCACAGAGGTGAGAGCAATTGCTAACTCAAAGAATTCGGTACTCATGCATGGGCTTGTATGCGGACGATGGAATGTTCGCGGCCATCCCAAGGCGACCGAAACTCGGCGCCATAGAGCATTGAAACTTTCTCTTCAGCATGTGAAGGATACGTCCATAGGAGGCTGAAGTGTGCAACGAGTTCAGTATGTTGCTAGGCCTTGAGTGGTGCAGCGGGGGCTGTATTGACGTGGAGTCGCAATTAGCAAGTGCATTTGCAGGAGGCAGAACAATACATAGTTTATTCAACAGATCGGAGTAGTCCAAGGGGATGGTGGTCTTTGAAACGAAGAGAGATGTTGCTCCAATGGGACAGTTATCCAGGAGGGATAAGTCCCGGCTCTCCAGAGGGAGAATCATGTGGGACCGACCTTACATGTTAAGAAGGAGTACCTCAACAAACAACAACTCCAAGAAACTCAATGGACTGAGCAAGCGGCGAGGAGTCATCGCATGATCTCGCTTGAGAGAATGTATTGGTGGATGCATTGCGAGATCAAGTGGGGGAGCAACCCAAAGCAACTTAAATGAAGGCACACTTGGAGTCGATATGGAGATCGGACTCAAGGGAGGGCTGACCCGTGGAATGGTGGGCGCGAGGGCCACCATCGACTTAATGCACAAACGAGGAGCGGAGCAACTTGGGTGTAACTTGGCGAAGTACCCAAGCCGCATGAAGGGAGCTAGCATAGAAGTTGGAACATGGAGCAGAGGCACAGTGCTTTCCTTAGACAAAGGTCAAGGACATGAACTCTTGCAGAGGCAAGAGTAGGATCATGTTGTTCCATGGGTCCTTCATTCTAACGGAGTGGACTCATCTTGCATAGTGCCAAAGACGAAGGCGAAGTATTGGGGCTTCTAGGCACATGCACCTTATCTCGGAAAAGTATTGGATAGAGGAACTAAGGCGACTCAATTTGCGGAGGCGAAGTTGGGTTCAAAAGGCCTTAGCATGGGGCAAGAGGACGCAGGCGGGTACTCTTGAAGAATATGCCACAGTGTTGCAAATCAAGTTGCTAGGCAAGAAGCGGTGCGCAGTGGAGATTGTGCTGGTAGGGGCAGAGGCCTATGATCCAGACAATGGGGAACTAATTGCAGCGAAGTCGGGGGACTTCAGGAGCTACTAGGTGACGGATTGTCCTAGAGTGGTGCTTTATCTAGGTGTGACCCAAGAGTGGGTGGATGAATGTCGATTGCCAAAGGAGCGAACAAAATCGAAGGTGGAAGAGACCCTGCGATGTATTGGCAGAGGCCACACATGAAGGGTTCACAATTCGAGTTCATCCCATAAGGATCAGAATGCAAAAGAGATGTCACCAGGAGGCGATATGGTGCAACAGATCGTGATGGAATAGTTCGTGGCAATGTGATACACACGACATAGTCCCGTGAGGGACTAGATCATACAGGAGGTATGATTGAGAGCTACTAGAAGCTCCACTTCGGTGAACAACACAACGGCAAGAAGGGCTATGGATTCAAGGAGTGAAGGCCATGGTACCGCAGAGGTGGCTCTTCCGTACGTGAATCGAATTTTGCATCAGATGAAAACCTTGGTCATTAGCATATGGGGGCTGTGTTCCACCAAGGGAAAAGTTCAAATGCAAGTACCAGTGAGTCCCATGGGAGGGAATTGATCATACAGAGGTATGATCGAAGCAGCTGGAGAGTTGGACTGCTCCAAAGCTCATATTCGCTTAAGGGAGCCCGACAAGTCAGAGGACAAGGTCGAGTAAGCGAACGTTGCTACCAAGGAAGCTAAGGAGAATAGAATCGGTGCAAACCCTACAACGTGATGGTAGAGGCCATGTATGGGAGTTGCAATCTATCTTTCCATCGACCAAAGGGAGCTGCTTGGAGAACATAGAGGTGTTGAAGCAGGGGGTCGAAAGGGGCGAGGAAGCGACGACGAGTCCAAAGGGACTTAGCTACCCAAAATCAAGCATCAGTTAGAATGGAAGTGGACTTAGAGGAGTGCAACGGAGACATATCTACTGATCGTGAAGAAAATGGATGCAGATGCGAGGCGATGGATAGTAGGGCCATGGGCATGGCAGCGCCATGGTACCGCAGAGGCGGGACTTCCGTGAAAGTCATTGATCTCTTGCTCTCATGGAGGGAGAGCGCTTGGTCGTGAAAGGGCCCGAGGAGGTAGAGCATGCAGAGGCAATCTCCAAGTACCGTGACAAGGCTGAAGGGTAGAGGCCAAGGAACTTCGTAAGACTAGTGTCAACGAGTTTCTCATCAAGATAGCCGAAAGTGAAGGACTTCGGGTCATGCAAGAGTGCACGACCAAGGAACGAAGCAGGCAGTACGTGGTGCTGTACCTTCGCTACTCAGGGGAGTAGGTGGCAGGGTTGATGGAGAAGACGGTACAATCCCAAAGGCGACCAAATCTATTAGAGAACTACTCCAAGTTGGGGTGAAAACTTCCCGCATTCCAAAAGTTCGATGGCATTGAGAAGGTGAATCACAGTAGCTAACTCAACGCAAGGAGTGCAAACACTTCAAGTGCTTCAGAAGTGTGAGCAAAGAGCAGGCGAAGGCCAGTAACCAGCTCGATGTATGGAGTACAACCTCAAGGAGGCGAGCAAAGTCAAGTAACCTTTGCCTTCTCAATCCTTAAAAGAATGGGCAAAATCGAGTACCCCAATTCTCTTATCTATCCAATAGTGGAGCTCTGCACAAGTTCAAATACTCTTCGAAGATAATGGAAGACAATAGTTGTTAAATCCTCACCAACGGTGATCAGTGCTACTTAGAGTAGATTGTCCGCTTCATTTCCCAATAAAATGTCAATCGAAAGCGGAAGTGATGCGAACCTACTTGGAAGTGATAACTAAGTGAAAGAAGAGTCAATGGGCAAATTTTATGGAGGAAGGACCCAAAACTTCATAAGTTTGTGAGACGATGCTCGTTAAAAGCTCCAACAAACATCCACCTAGTTCAAATAGCATAAGGCATTTGAGAGACTGGTGTAGTAAGGATGGTCTTTTCCTTTATTTGGAGGATCTGCAGGAATCAACAAGGATCAACACAACTTAGCCAACCCCACACCAGAGTCAGAGTCATTGGTGAGTTGAAGCAGCATGACGGATCATAGGTTCGACTACTTAAAAATAGTAACGAAGAGCAGCTGGGAGCCAAGAGGTGCATTATAGCTGGAGCAGAAGATTGAAGACTCAGCAAAGGTGAGGAGTTGCAGTGTCGACAAAGGCTTCAACGAGGACGTCGAAAGAATAAGTGGGGGAGAATGTCACGGACAAACTTCTAAACAAGATGTTTGATGTAATGCTTATGTATGTCCGTATCTTTTGGTATGTTCATACTTTGACTAGCATGTAGAGGGACATCCGAAGGCTTAATAATCCCATTTTAGTTCAATCTATAATGGACCATTTTACCCTTTGTTGTGCAACTGTTCAGAGCTTGTAAAGTCTGTTTGTAATTTACTTTGTCTATGAAGTGTTTTCGGAAATGTTTACTTGTGGATCCCGAATGAGACATTTTCTCTAACCTGTTCTCTCTTTTGTGGGTCCTGAGGGACAAGGGAGGCTTCGGGGAGGCTAACCTTTGCGGACGAACATGCAAGGGTGCCGCACGACTTAGGCAAAACTAGCTAAGTTCGTGATAGTACGTTGAAATCCGATTCCGACGTAAAAGTTGTTTCGTGCAGATAATAACTTTGAAAGCTTACGAAAACATATTTGAAGTAAAGTAAGGAAGGCAGTTTGCAGTTAAGATAGAAATCAGAATGTAAGCGCAAACTGAAATATGATGTTCGTACGATAAAACAGATTTTCGTCTTAACGCCGGTTCAGAAAATACTTAACTATGAAATACGTTCGTAAATGAGCAGAAGGCAGTAAGCTACTGAGGAGGTTTGCAGTAAAGATAAGATGCTCAAAGTAAATGCAAACCGAGATTTAGAGTGGTTCAGTCAATCTTGACCTACATCCACTTTTGGCTTCCTCCACCAATGAGGTCACCGACATCCACTAGAGGCCTTCCTTCAATAGGTGAAGGTCAACCACCTTTTTATAGTTTCACTCCTTTTGATGGGCTTAGGAGACAACCCTTATAAACTTTTCTCTCCTCTCTTGAAAGATCAAAACTTGGAAGAAAAGAGGGAGGAGAACTTCTAGACTTTACAACACTTTTGAGCTCTAAAATCACATAGTAAGATCAAGCTTTTGGTGCCCTTTCATGCAGGAAAGGGTAGGGTATATATAGGCCCCAAACGAATTTGAATTTGGAGCTCAAAAATGTCTTTTCTTAGATTTCCGGGGTCCTGGCGGTACCACCTCCTAACTGGGGTGGTACAACCACCTGGCAGCTTGGAGACTGAACCTCTGGGCGGTGCCACCGCTTGACAGGGGTGGTTGCACCGCCTGGCAAAGCTCGGAGACCGAGCTCAGGCGGTTCCACCGCCTGTCAAGGTCGGTTGCACCGCCCAGTCTCGCTCGGAGACTGAGCCCAAGCGGTGCCACCGCCTAACCTAGGCGGTTGCACTGCCCAGCTTTCCTGGAAGACCATCTCTTAGGCGGTGCCACCGCCGACCCTGGCGGTGCCACCGCTTGGCAGGAATTCTGGTCCGAATGGGTTGATCCATTCGGCCCAATTTGGGTCTATCAAAGGCCCAATTGCCCCCAAATTAAGTTAATGGGATCACCTCCCATTCTTAACTTAATCTACATGCTAACTATGACATTTCTTAAGATATTTACTACAACTTGCTCCGGTGAGTCAATCGCTTCTTCCGGCGAACTTCCGGCGAACATCCGACAAACCTTCGTCGATGCTCCGGCGGACTTTCGGCAAACTCCTGGACTTGCGATGATCCACTTGGTGAGTTCCGATGAGCTTCTTTGGCAAGCTCCTAGACTTCTCAGATTTGTTCCCGCAAAACCTCCGACGACCGTCCGGACTTCCGTCGAACTCTCGAACTCCCAACGTGATCATAATCTTGACTCCGGCGCAACTCCTACTGCATGTCTTTCTTCCATCGTAGTTAATCCTGCACACTTATCTCAACATATGGATTAGGTAATAAATGACAATTGACTTCATCATCAAAATCTGAGATTCAACAATGACTACAACAAATAACAAAATGATTTTGGTTGAAAATACCTTATACCCAATGAAACCATCATTGATGAATATGCTTTTATGTTTAATAGTTTCTTTGGCTTATATGCCTTTTCATGGTAAATGTTTTGAAAAGTTTGTATCATACTTGATGATTATTATACATGATGATTTATTGGTCTTGAAGTTATTCAATTTTGATTAAATGAAATCATGTTTGACTTGAAGTAATTAGTTGAAATTATTTTTTTGAATTATGTGTTGCACTTTTTTTTATCTTGATGATTTTTTATCTTTCCGTTTTAAACGATTGCATGGATTTGAAAGAAAAGGACATGCATGTATGGAATCAATCAATAAGTTGAAACAAAAGGAGGAAAGAATTTTTTATTAAAAATTTTCTTTTTCTCTATCTTATTGATTTCTACTTGAGAGACCAATAAAATTATTTATGCCATTTTGAATCTCTTGAAAGAAATGTTGAGATTTTGATGATTTGGACGATTTGAATTTGAATGAGTTTTATCCAAAATCATGATCTTGATTCCGTGATATTTACAAATTAAGATTTATTATGAATCAAGATTTTTTCATTAATCGATCTCCTAAGATTTTCTTTTGATTATTTATAAGTAGGTTTTTCAAAAAGAAATCATGCCTTTTGGTATTCACATATTCTAATCTTTCATGATATGATTTTTATGCAATTCCTTGTATTCATGAAATATTTATCTCATCACTCAATTATTTTCTTCTTGATATTCCTTATGTGGTGATATAAAATTATGCATGAAATACTCTTGATATTATTTTGATGCATACAAATGAAAAGTTATGATCATGCATGGTAGGATGCAATTTGATAAATTAATACCATCATGATTTAAAATATTTATGATTTGGAATGATGCATGCAATACTTATGCTTTTTATTATGATAATGTATGTGATGTATTGCATATGATGTGTATCATGAATGCTTTAAATGATAAATGTTTTGATATCATGATTGATGATTTTGTTTTATGCATGAGATTTTCGAAACTATGCATGATGAATCTTGTGATTTACGGATTATCGATTTTTACCATAATAAAAGTGTCTTATTGATCCTTGTCGTAATAAATCTCGCACTTTTGACTTTAAACATGATACATGTTTCTATTTGACATAAATAAAAAGGACATGCTTGAATGAAATAAATCACATGAATTGAAACAACTAAAAGAGAAGAACATTTTTCTTGAAAATTATTTTTCTCTATCTTATTGATTTTGATAAATCCATTTGTATTATTTTTATGAATCTCATGGATTATGAAAATGATTTGAATTTAATGGGTTTTATTGAAATCACGATCTTGATTTCTCACAATTATAATTTGAATTTTCTATTGAATGAATCAAGATTGTTTTTTATTTAAAAGGAGATTTGTCGAAATGTTTCATGGTCTTTTAGTATTCATGATCTTGATAATTATGTTTTGAAACTTTATGTAAATCAAGATTCTTCATCATGATTCTCTGGTTTTATAAAAGAGGATATCTTCTATGTGAATCATAAGATTTTATATGCATGAATTGAGATTTTGTTCTCCTTCAATTCTTTTTGCTATTAACTAACAAGAAACTTGTTCTTTTAAACCATGATATGCTACTTGACATCTTGATAATTTATAACTTTGAGTTTTCTCTTTGAATCAAGATTGTTTCCTATCATGCTTTCTATTTACAAAAGAAGAAATTTGTCAAAAATGATATATGTCTTTTGACATTCATTTTTCATCTTTGTTATTTACACTTGTTATGATTTGAAGATTATAGTAAAAGGAAATGAATTACATAATTGTATTGTTATTCCCTTCTATTTGACAATGACATAGGGGAAGCAAATTTTGCTAGCTTGCTAGCTAGCTTGCATACTTCAAGAAGAAGCAAAAGTGCTATCTTGCAAATCTCAAAAGAAGCAATATGTGCGAAGTTACACATTTCGAAAAGAGGCAAAATAGTCCATCTTGCACATCTTTTTGTAAATTTTTTATGTGTAAAAGTTGATAACTTGCATACTATAAATTTGCATACCAAAAGTGTAATCTTGCCTATCTCAAGATACAAAATATGCTAACTTGCACTTTGCAATGGAAGCAAAATTGCTAGCTCAAACATTGCAAAGGAAGCAATAATAGTTGATAACTTGTATACTATAAATTTGCATACCAAAAGTGTAATCTTGCCTATATCAAGATACAAAACATGCTAACTTGTACTTTGAAATGAAAGCAAAATTGCTAGCTCAAACATTGCAAAGGAAGCAAAAATTTGCTAGCTTGCAACTTGCATATTTCAAGAAGCAAGAGTTGCATTCTTGAACATCTCTAATTTGCTAGCTAGCATGATGTAGAACTTGCTATCTTGAACATTACAAAGAAATGCTATCTTGCACATCGCAAAGAAAAGCAAATATTCCAACTTACATATCTTTAAATTTGCTAGCTTGTATGTTGTAAAACTTTCATATCTACAACTTGATAGCTTAAATGTTCTAAGCACGATGTAACACTTGCTAAATTTTCAAGCTTATAACTTGCATGATGATAAAAATGGATATTATGTTTTTCATGCAATGAGTTGAACTTGTATATCACAAACACTTGATTGTGGTACTTCTCCTTTTTGTTGATGACAAAGGGGGAGAAGTATGTTAATTATATGTAATAATTTTATCCTGTTACGTGGATTTTTAAATCCAAGAGTTTCTATCAATATGGTATATTAATAGGGGGAGTTTGTTTAAACTCCGGGAGTTAAGGTTAACTCCATCGTCGATTGGTTGTCATCATCAAAAAGGGGGAGATTGTTGAATCTCAGATTTTGATGATAAAACCAATCAATATGTGTTTATGTTTTAATCTGTATTTTTGAGTGACGCAGGATGCTTCAATCAAGATAAGACAATTATAACAGGAAAATCATGTTGTGTCGGAGAAACATGTAAGAAGATTGGACGTCAGGCCGATGGATCAGTCGACGTATCAACAGAAGGCTTCGGGCCGTGGATTCGGGCATCGAGCCAAGAAGAGTAGGTATTGCACTAAGGATATCGGAGTTGCGGAGTCAACTGGCCGATTGGGTAATAGGCCGCATAAGAGGACGATGCACCGAAGAATCGGACGAAGCGTCGAGGGACCAATGATATACTAAACAACTTAATTGCTTAAGAGTAATTGTCTAGATCGAAGTTTTGTTTTACATGTGCAGGATTAACTACAATAGCTTGAAGACATAAAGAAAGTCTATCGGAGTCAAGTTCGATGGGTGTTCGAGAATCCGCCGAGAGTCCGAAGATTCGTCGGAAGTGCTGCCGGAACCAACCGAGAAGAAATCGGGGACTTGCCGAAGTTTTCAGAAGTTCACCGAAGAGATCATCGGAGGTTCGCGGAGATCATCGAGAAGGTTCGGCTACTTACCAAAGACTCGCTGAACTCGCCACAAGATCGGGAGCCTATTGGGAGTTCGCCAGAAGAAATCTGAGGGTGTATCGTCCGCTAGAAGATCGTTGGAAAGCTCGCTAAAAGGAAACTTGATATTACCGGTTAAAAACTTGCTTAGGACTATGTCTTAATTTCATAGTTTACATGTAATTAGGGTTAGGATTAAGGGTTAATCTTATAACCCGGTTAGGGGCCAATTGGGCCCGAGTTTGGACTGGTTTGGGCCAAGTTTGGAGCCCAACCAGTGAGCTGAAATAGTCTAGATGGTGGCACCGCTAGACTAGGCGGTGTTACTATCGGACTAGGCGGTGACACCGCTAGCTACGAGAATCTAAGAGGAATTCAAAATTTGGAGCCCAAATTTGAATCCTCTTAGGGTCTATAAATACCCCTCAATTCTCAGTAGAGAATACAACCTTTAAGAAGTTAGAGATTAAGAAAAAGCCTTAGCAAAGTATTTAGCAAGTCTTGTTTTCAATAGCTTAAGTGTTCACCTCCCTCTTTCTCTTTGAAAAATCTGTAAGAGTGTGAACCACTTGTAAAAGGTTGTAAGAGGGGTATTTGTCCTTCCCCTTCAAAGTGATTTGCTAGTGGAAGTTGAGAGCCTCATCGAAGAAGGCTTCGCAAGTTGATATAGGTCATTTGACCGAACCACTTTCAATTGGTGTGTTCCTTGAATGTGTGAGTGTTTACCTTTCTGAAACCTTTATTTACATAGCAGCAAGCTTTTGGTTTTCATCTTCTTACTTTACTCGAGCTACTTTTACCAAGTCATTCTTTGTCGAATCAAAATCTCTACGCATTTACGAAATCATTTTCAAACTTACGAGTTTGAATCCGCTGCACTAATTCACCCCCCCTCTTAGTGCCGCTCCGATCCTAACATATGGTAGAGAGAGTAATACAATTTTGTAATTTAAATTGTCATGCCACAGCTTCCGCTATAAAGGTGAGTACAAAACATGATGTAAACTTTTTCTTATCAATATCTCTTACAACATCTACATCTATGCAATATGCCAACACAAGTGGTGTACTTTCAAAGCTTAAACAAACTTTGGAGCTCTCTATGAGATATCTAAAGATCCACTTCACTAGTGCTCTTTGCTTGGATTTGTAAGAAATCTGCTAGCAACACCTACTTCATATGCGTATCTGGCCTCATACATACCATGGCGTATATCAAACTTCTGACTACTAAAGCGTAAGGAACCTTTTGTATTTTCTCCTTCTCCTCATCACTTGATATACTTTGCTTTAAGCACAACTTGAAGCGACTTAAAAAAGGAGAACCAACTAGTTTTGTGTTGCTTATATTTAACCTATCCAATACCTTCTCGATGTATTTCTCCTATGACAATCAAATCTTCTTATTTTTTCTAATATGGAAAATCTACAAGCCCAGTATTTGCTTTGCTAGCCCCATGTCCTTCATTACAAAGGCCTCAATCAGTTCCTTCTTTAACCTCTCAATTGTAGATATATCTTTCCCAAAGATAAGCATGTTATCAACACAAAGTAAGAGAATAATAAAATCCTCGCTAAACCGTTTGATTTATACACAATGATCTGAAGTCATTCGTTTTGCTAGTTACAAGTGTCCTGCAAGCCAATCATGAGAGTGATGATACGTGTGATACACTATACACTCTCTTTTTCATATTAATATCTCTTATAATATCTACATCTATGCAACATATCAACACAGGTGGTCCACTTTCAAAGCTTAAACAAACTTTGGAGCTCTCTATAAGATATCTAAAGATCAACTTTACTGCTACCTAATGTGTTTTGCTTGGATTTGCAAGAAATCTACTAGCAACACCAACTTCTTATACGATATCCGACCTCATACATATCATGGCATATATCAAACTTCTTATTACTGAAGTAAAAGGAACCTTTTGCATTTTCTCCTTCTCCTCGTCACTTGATAGACTTTGCTTTAAGCATAACATAAAGTGACTTAAAAGAGAAGAATCAACTAGTTTTGTGTTGCTTATATTGAACATATCCAATACATTCTCGATGTATTTCTCCTATGATAACCAAATCTTCTTATTTTTTCTAATATGAAATATTTGAATGCCTAGTATTTGCTTTGTTAGCCCCATGTCCTTCTTTGCAAAGGCCTCAATTAGTTCCCTTTTCAACCTATCAATTATAGATATATCTTTCCGAAAGATAAGGATGTTATCAAAATAAAGTAAAAAAATAATAAAATCCTCACTAAACCATTTGATGTGTACACAATGATCTGAAGTCATTCTTTTTGTTAGTCACAAGTGCCCTATAAGTTAATCATATGAGTGATGACACGTGTGATACACTACACACTCTTTTTGGGTAATATTAATAATGAAATTTTCTCACTTTATATATATATATATATATATATATATATATATATATATATATAT
>NC_025210.1:26128971-26142128 GCF_000313855.2 Musa acuminata subsp. malaccensis
TATATATATATATATATATATATATATATATATATATATGTACATATATGTACATATATACATATGTATATATGTACATATATATGTATATATATATATATATATATATGTACATATATATATATATATGTACATATATATATATGTATGTATGTATGTATGTATGTATATATATATATATATATATATATATGTATATATATGTATATATATGTGTATATATGTGTATATATATGTGTATATATATATGTATATATATGTGTATATATATATATATATATATATATATATATATATATACATATATATGTGGGGATTTTGACGGAGCCCACGCGCTACTTGCATTCCCAACCTACAGTTTTAAAGCTCTCAACAGCGACTCATCTCCCGATCCCAATTCCCATCCCCATCTCCATCTCCAGCAAGCAATGTAGGAGCTTGGCTTCCAAGCCCGCCATGCTTTGTTTGCAGGGAAAGGGATAAGACGCAGGCAAGGATCCCGATAGGTCCGCTATAAAGCCATGCGCCGCCTCCACCGCAATGCGAGCTCTTTTCAATCTGAGGTGAGTCTCTCACGGATATTTGCTCATCGTTTCCTGCGTTTTGTTTGGAGGCAGGATTGACACAGCGTATCGCTGCGATGTGTTTGCAGCACAGTCTTCACGAGTTGTTGATTCTGTTCGGGAGAGGCTTGCAGGATGGCCCCTGTTGGTGTGAGCATACGAGTCCGAGATGATCATGTGAAGACATTAGCTCAATTATCATCTTCTCTCATTTGATATTGTTGGACATACCTATCTGATTGCGTCGAAGAAATAAATGTGCAGGTTGTGATAGATAATGGGATTCTCCAATTGACTTTGTCGAATCCCGAGGGGCTCATCACTGGAGTTAGATACAATGGTGTAGATAATTTATTGGAAGTTCTTAACAAAGAAGGGAATAGAGGGTAATGTTCTGTCGTCGCTCCTCCTAGTCGTGAATTTTCTTAATAGATTATTCCTGCTCTTTCTGGCATAGCTCTGCTTGTTTAGTAATTTTTTGTTAACACTTGCTGGGAGTTATTTCTCGTGAGGAATTAAGAATCATATTTTACAAACGTGTTCGATAATGCTCGTTATGTTTTCAACGAGATATAGTGGTTTGTTCCTTTTGAAAAAAATTCAGCTGGTTGCATCAAAAAAAAAAAAAAATATATTTGTTTCTAAAATTTCTCACATACACTTTGAGGATCATTCTTGACGATTCAATTGCGAAAGTTAATGATGTTTGACTTGCTCTTATATTTGCTTCATGCGATGCAATGGGATTTTTCACATGATTCACATATAATTTTATCTAGTTTCTCTACCAGCAAAGGTTGCCGTAAAGTTCTCTGATCATGTCATAGATGGTGGAACTCATACCACCTCCAAACCACGTTGAATACAAATAAACACTTAAATTCCATCTCCCATGGCAGGTACTGGGATTTGGTATGGAGTGAACCTCAGGGTTCTGGTATATTCGATGTGTAAGTGAATTTCTTCATCTATTTCTTTTCACTTCCAGTTCTTGGTGAGCATGAAGCTTAATGTAGGTCATATTGCTAATTGGTAAACAGGATCCAGGGTACACATTTTGAAATAATTCATGAAGATGAAAACCAGGTAGAAGTTTCTTTCACAAGAAACTGGGATCCATCCCTCCAAGGCAAGCTTGTCCCTTTAAACATAGATAAAAGGTTTGTGGAGATTCCTAAAATTACTTCTCTGTTGATCAGTTGCCGGGTATCTGATATTTTACTACATGTAGGTTTATAATGCTCCGTGGCTGCTCGGGCTTCTACACTTACGCCATCTATGAGCACCGGGAAGGATGGCCAGACTTCGATTTGGCAGAAACCAGAGTTGCTTTCAAGCTTAGGAAGGACAAGTAAATGATCTTACCCTCGTTTCTATCTTTTTTCTATGACATTATGAAGCATGCCTATATTACAAGGATGACTAGCTCATTCATCACATCTTAACAGTACCAGTTTTTGCTGTCTTGGTTATGTTCTTTGTTTGAGGAATGATCGTGACATAGTAGCAGAAATTAGAATTCTATAGTGACCGAATTGTACAGATGTGTAGCCATACATGTTTAAGCTTTATCTGTTTCCATATATTTATCACTAGATATTTATGAGTGCAGATTTCGCTACATGGCAATAGCAGATAACAGACAAAGATTCATGCCAATGCCCGATGATCGCATGCCTAATAGGTCACAGAAGTTGGCATATCCTGAGGCTGTTCTACTAACTAACCCAATTAATCCAGACCAAAAAGGAGAGGTAAGCATGTTTTTAGAGCTCTGATAAAGAATATTTCAAATTACACAACACAGTTAATTTATCATTTGATTCCACAAAATACTTAAGGTGGATGACAAGTATCAATATTCCTGTGATAATAAAGACATAAAAGTTCACGGATGGATGTCTCTTGAACCTCCGATTGGTTTCTGGCAAATTACACCCAGTGACGAGTTCCGATCCGGAGGGCCTGTCAAACAAAATCTAACATCTCATGTTGGTCCTACCACCCTTGCTGTAAGTATTATTTCTTCTATCTCTAGTTTAACTTCATTTTAACTTTGAAGAACACTTATCTGAAAAAAACCTTGATTGTCAAAAGTAAAACATATCATAATCATGTTTAAAAATCATTCTAGAGACAATCCAGTATCTAAAATTTTGAGAAACAATCATATAAAAATAAATGATATTCTTACCAATTTCTTTTGGGTAAAATTTCATTACTAAAGACTAGGGAGGACAAAAAGCTCCTATTCTGAAGAGGGCCACTCCCCTCTCTAAAAAAAAGGACTTACGTTCCCTAGCATATTTAGTCAACTAATTGACTACTTTATTCTGTTCTCTAAACACGGGAGAGAAAACAGGATCAGCGCCATGATACCCGATAACAAAACCCAACCCCACTAATTCTTTCCCATGAAGCCATCATAGTTTATCATAATACACTCTTCGGGAGGAGTCCACTATGTTTGACAGGGGATAATCTCTTGCCTAAATCCATCAGGAATCTTGGCCATGTCATAAGCAGCCACCAAAGTCTAGTGTCAGCCGCTGCCTGCAACAGTCCCCGGTCACCGCTCACATGCATTCCATCAAGGATCCACTCACCAGAGTTCCAAGTATTCCCATGCAAAATTACTCCAAAAGCTGCCACAAAGAAACTGAGAACCGACAAGAGAAGAAAAAATGATCAATGGTTTCAGGTACTAATCCACTCCAAGAAAGAAAACCTCATATTTAGAGACATTAACCTTAAGATTAGTGATCGATTCAAACACACGAAGGATATCAAGAACAACTCGATGAGAATAGGGGTTTGTACAAAAGCAAAGCGAGATGTCATCAGCATACATCAAATGAGAGACCTTACAAGACCTTTTGAAAGAGAAATGAATAATCAGCCCCCTCTCACAAGCATGCTCAATCAAAAATGAAAGGAGCTGAGATACAAGAATGTATAAATAGGAAGAGATTGGATCTCCTTGATGAATACCCCTATTCCCTCTAAAATAATTGGACGATTGTCCATTTACCATGCAAGCAAAAAAAGGAGAGGATATACAGATCTTAACCCAAGAAACGAATTTATCAGGAAATTTAGCCAACTGAAAGTTTTCAAGATAGTCGATCAGGACACCTTATCATAAGCCTTTTCTAAATCAAGAATAAGAATAACGTATGGGTTCTTACCTCTAGAATTGAATAAGGCATGTATGACCTCCTAGGCAATCAAAATATTATCATAAACAGAATGCTCCTGAATAAAAGTAAACTGTTCACAAGAGATAAGAGATTTCAAATGGGGTTTAATACGATTAGCCAAAACTTTAGCTAACATACAATAATTAACATTACACAAAGAAATTGGTCGAAAATCCTTGACTTTCCTCGGAATTTTGATTTTTGAGATAAAGGCTATGAAATTTTTAAACCAATCAGTGGGAAGGAATGTATGATCATAAAAGGAATGAAAGGCCTGAACCAAAGAATAAGATATAATATTCCGGTAAAATCGATAGAACTCTATAGTGAACCCATCCAGACTCAGATTCTTACCTAGTCCTAACAAGGGCAAAGCATCCCAAATCTCGCACCTACTAAAAGGCCAGGCCAAACAATTCCCATCCTTAGTACACAAGCCCCAATCGGGGGGAATGGGAAACTCATGCATCGCTGGGTGAGGGGCCAAGTTCGAGTGACATAGGTTCAAATAAAAGGATACAAACTCATTCCCACTGAGGGTGGAATCAGTGATAATGGATGATCCCGAGTAAAGTTGGTGAATGAAATTATTCCTACGTTGAGTGGACACTGAGGACTGGTAAAACTTAGTATTAGAAGCCCCTTCATTAATCCACTTGGTCTTTAGCCTGAGACCACAACTTCAAATTAATTTGCTTGAGCAAAGTAGCACTCTTATGATGTAGACAAGAAAGATGCAAACTTTCAAACTAAGACCGACATCAGCCTCTCTCCCCTCTAAATAGACAATCTCTTGTTGGATACCAGACAAAGCCTCCTTGATCTTACCTAAACAATTTTTATTCCAAAAGGAAAGAGGCTTACAAAGATTGCACAAGTAAGAAGAAAAAGCAGCAATCGGGGATTGGCCCGAAGGATCCCACGAACCCCAAACACTCTAAATGATACTTAAAAAAACAGGAGGAAGGTTTACGACGACCCACCATATTCAATAGCATTGGACAATGATCGGAACAGACTCCAGGAAGGTGTTTGACCACTGAGTTACCAAAAAGATCCAACCATTTGTGATTAGCAAAAAGCTCTATCCAATCTAATAAGGATGCGAGCTGGACCCCTACGGTTGTTACACCAGGTATACCTAGGACTAATGAAACCTAAATCCGATAAAGCAGAAACCGCAAGAAAACAATTAAAGCGCCTGACTGAAGAACAAAAAGAGAAAGGAGACCCTTCCAACTTATCCTGCGCATTAGATATACAATTAAAATCCCCTAAGACAAGCCATGGGAAGTTACTCGAATCAGCCGAAGAAAGTGAATCCCATAAAAGATTACGGTTTAAGATTGAGACTCTAGAGTAAATTCCAGAAAAAATCCAAGGATCTGAGTCTCTAAATTGAATCACAGCATGCAAAACCTAAGAATGGATAGGAAACACCTAAGCCCTGACAATGGTGGAGTACCACAACAAGGCTATGCCTCCTGAAGCACCCGCAGTTGGAAACATCGCAGCCGTCCACGAACATCCCAAACACCTAGCAAGACCTTTAACCCTCCCTTCGTCAGAATGTGTTTCCTGCAAGAAGAGAAGATATACCCAATGAACACGGACATTATATGAAATTGCGTCAACAACAAGTCTTCTACGCAACCCCCGACAATTCCAACTAAGTATGTTCATAGGAAACTAGAGTAATATATAGACAGGAACTTCCCAATATGGGAAATGAAAGGACAGTCATCATCTGTCTAGTGGGCAGACCGGGAGCCGCGCCCCCATCCCTGTGAAACTTTAGGCATGCCACGACAGCACTGACTCGAGCTTTAGCCTCAGGCAGGCCTCCCCTGTATCCCGTCTCGGGTAGGAGCATAAGAGGACTCAAATGGTCCATCTTCCACTTGAACCACCGGAGAGACTTCTGCAGGCCAAGAGGGGGAAGACATTGTCAAAGATCTACTTAGCCGCTTGCATCATCTCGTCAAAAACACCATCTCCCCTTGCCTGCAGAGGGGGCTCAGCCATCGCCGTGGAACAAGGGGAGAACGGAGCCCTAACAGAAGGGTCTTCAATGGTCCCCTGTTCTGCTAATGAGACACCTGGAGCAATGGAGGCAGAAGGGACAAAATTGTCCAACTAAGCCCTAATCCCTTCAGACACCACGTCAGTATCATAAACCAAGCTGTCTGCACAAAATTGTCCAACGGTACAGACGCCGGCATAAGTCGACTAACCAGCAGCGCCTGTTCCTAAACAGAAGTAGCCTGCAACGCCATATCCGGTGGCGCATTCCCCATTCAGACGTCAACACTTGGTCCAG
This sequence comes from Musa acuminata subsp. malaccensis, assembly GCF_000313855.2. Taxonomy (NCBI): domain Eukaryota; kingdom Viridiplantae; phylum Streptophyta; class Magnoliopsida; order Zingiberales; family Musaceae; genus Musa; species Musa acuminata. The sequence goes on from NC_025210.1 coordinate 26,135,055, forward strand.
GATTTCGGAACCCGAGCTGGCCTCGTGCTGTCCACGTGAATGGGGCCGTCGACCTCGTTTGCGAGTCCCCGTTGCTGCACGCTAATCCAAAGGACCATAAACTTCGGATTCCATAGGTTGTTTCCCATCCAGTCCAAGGGTTGACGGCTCAGTAGTCTCGAGGAATACCCCTATTTTCTGGAGCACGACCAGACGTGTCCTCTGACTTAGAGAGATAATCAACGTGCCATATACAACCAGAACAAAAATAGATCGAAGGAAGATTTTCATGAGTACAAACTCAAAAAAAATTGAGAATGATGACCCTAGATCTTCAACCTTGAAGAGTAAACAATCTTCAATCTTCTATATTTCTCTTAATAATTTTTTTTTTAATTTTAAAAAATTTATATGTTTCATGACCCATGAGGTTTATATAGTCCTCAAAGATATATTATATTAATTATATTTAAAATAAATTATTTTGACTTATCTTTTTATAGATATTTAATTTTTTTTTTTTCATGTAATGAATTCTCCTCTTGATGGAATTAATCTTTTTATGATACTTGAACAAGTTTAATTTCAACATTCTCCTCCCTTAAACTTATTTTATCTAACATGTAAAGTTTTATTGAAATATTTCAAATTTGAGAGGTTTTGTAATTATATCGATCACTTATTCACTTGTCTTGACATGATGTAGCTCCACTTCTTTATTTTTGATATGATCTTTTATGAAATGAAATCTTGTGTCGATATGCTTCGATCTTTCATGGTAGATTGGATTCATGGCTAAGACAATAACTGATTTATTATCAACATAAATATTGGTTGACTTCTCCTATGACATATGAAGTTCTTGGAGTAATCTTTTTAGCCAGATTATATGACAAACACTAGAAGAAGCTATTATACATTCTGCTTCACAACTTGATAGAGCAACGATCTGTTACTTTTTTGAAGACCAAGTGAATATAGCTTCACCGAAATAAAACACAAATCCAGTTGTACTCTTCTAATCATCATAACTTCCGACCCAATCGTTGTCACTATATCCAGTAATCTCCAACATTTTAGATGATGAATAGAATATTTCATACTCAATTATTCCTTTAATATATCATAAAATTCTTTTAACGATATTTAAATGAGTTCAATTTATCTACTTATTAAACCAACTCCAAATAGTATATCAGGTTAAGTGTATGTCAAATACCTTAAACATCCAACTAGACTTTTATAATAAGTTCTTCCTTAGTCAACTTAGTGGCATATTCAACCGGTGTATTTGTAGGATGATAATCTTCCATAGAAAACTTCTTTAAAACCTCCTTTGCATAATTTTCTTGTGAGATAAAAATTCCTTCATTATCTTGTATAACTTCGATGCTGAAGAAATAAGTCATTAAGCCCAAGTCGGTCAGCTCAATCTCATTTTCATAGAGTGCTAAAAGTATTTAATCATGAGGTTACTATTACTTTTAAATATTAAATCATCTACATTTAAGCATACAAACAAGATATCTCCATTAGAGTTATATTTCGTATAGAGAGCATGTTCATGTGGATATTTAAAAAAATTATTTTGAATAAAATAAGTATCTATTCGAGAATTTCATGTTCATATGGCTTGTTGAAACTTATAAAAAGCTCTCTTTAACTTGTATACTATGTCTTCTTATTCATGAATAATAAAACCAAGGGGTTATTGAATATATACTTCTTTTTCAAAAACTTCATTAAAATATATTGATTTGACATTCATTTATAAAATTTTTCATTTCATTTGAGCTACTAGAGAGATAAGTAATCTTACTATCTCTAGTCGAGCAATTTGTCTAAATATTTCTTCATAGTCAATACTATATTGTTGTTTATATCCCTTTGCAATGAATTGGGTCTTGTATTTCTCCACCTCTCATTTTACATTTCTTTTTGTTTTGAAGATCCACTTAACACCGATAGCTTGGTGGTCTTCTAGAAGTATAGTAAGCTCCCATGTATCATTTTTGTTAATGGCATGAATCTCTTCATTCATAACTTATCATTATTTTTCTTCTCTATAAACTTCTTCGAAGGTTAATGGATCATATCCTGCAAAAAGATAAAATAAAGAAAGTTTATTGTTAGTATCAATCCTTCGAGTCACATCATATAGCTCATAAATCAGTTTTGTCCTTCTTATAATCGGACTTCTTGAATTATGTGACCTAATTGATCTAGGTGATGATTTCGACAAAGTCACTTCGGTGTTTGTATTATATCATCATCTTCTGAAGCTATAGCTTTCTTATGCTCCTCATCATTTTTCTAATTCCAAATCTGTTGTTCATCAAATCAACATCTCTTGACATTACAACTTTATTTATGATAGGATTATAGAGTCTGTAGCCATTGAAATTCTCTAGATAACCTAGCAAAATGTATTTCTGACTTTTATCCTTTAATTTTATTCTCTTTTCTTCTGGTATCTTGGCAAATGCAACACTTCTAAAAATGGTCAAATGATCAACTCTTGATTTTTGTAACCTTCATGCTTCTTCTGGAATAACATTACTAAGTCACTTTGTCAGAAACATGTTAAGCAAATAAACTACATAAGCAACAGCATCTCCCCAAAATTCTTTAGGAATTTTTCTTTCCTTTAACATTCATCGAACCATATTAAGGATAGTCCTTTTTATTTTTTTTCTAAGACACTATTTTGTTAAGGTTTGTATAGCATGGTGAATTAATATAGAATTTCATTATTTCTATAAAAAAATTTAAATTTATTTGATATATATTCACTACCCCTTTCTGTTCTAAAACATTTAATTTTATAATAACTTTATCTTTCAACCAAATCCTTAAATTTTTTAAATTTGCTTAAAACTTCTTTCTTTTCTTTTAACATATAAACTCAAGTTTTGCCACTAAGATCATTAGTGAAGGTAAGAAAATATATGCTTCCTCTAAGTGATGCTGGATTGATTGTGCCACAAATATTTGAGTGCACTAGATCAAGTCGATGTCATGCTCTTTTTATTCTTCTGACTTTGAAAGTCTTTATTTCCTACTTATCCATAACACATACTTCACATAATTTTGATAGCTGATCAATTTTTAGTATTCTTGTCACCATATTATACTTCTCTAGACGTTTCAAAATCTCAAAATTTAAGTGAGCATATCTAAGATACCATACTGTAGAAATATCCTCAATATCAGTTTTAAAATAATTTGATAGATCAAAAATACTTAAACGCAGAGGAAACACTTTATTCTTTATTATTTTCACATGTGATATTAATGTTTTATTCTTATCACGAATTAAGAGAGCAATATCTTTCATTTCAATATCATAACCTTTTTCAATTGTCCTAAGTTTAAAATATTATTTTTCATATTAGGAACATAATAAATATATGAAATGCATAATTCTTTGCCATTATTAAGTTCAAGGAGAATTTTATCTTTGCCTCTTACTGGTCTTTGAGACAAATCACCAAATATAACGTTCCTGGAATAATTTGTATCCATTTCTGAAAATTGTTCTTTGATGCCACACATGTGATTTGAGGCTTTTGTATCTAGATACTATGTAATAGATTGATCCTTTTTCAAATTATTATAACTCATTAGCAAAACTTGATTTTCGTTCTTTTCTTCTTTAAAAAAATTTACCTTATTACCTTGATTATTAGGATTATAATAATATTCATAAGAATAATATCCATACCTTTTGCAAATATAGCATTGTATTCTAGACCTTTTAGAGATTCTACCACGTCCACGGCCTTGGCCACATCCTCGATCATAACCTCGATCTCTTTGGCTAGAATTTTCTCCACCATCTTTATTGTTTGGACTTTTTTATTGGTTTGATTTCTGCTTCCTCTTCCTCTTTGTTCTCGTCCTCTTCCTCATTAAGAATTTGATTCACCTTTATTTTCAGGAGTAAGCTTAGTTTGTAGTGCTTGTTCCATAGTTTTGTCTTCTCCTCTTTTTGTAATTCTTTATTTATGAACTTGAAGGGAACCCATAAGTTCTTCTAAAGATATTTTTTTCAAATCTTTAGATTCTTCAATTGCAATAGAAATAAAATCAAAATTTTGATCTATAGATCTCAGTATTTTTTCTATTACTCTTTGATCACTTATTTGTTCACCATTTCATCTCATTTGATGAACAATAGAAATGATTTTTGAGAAGTAATCAGAAATAGTTTCAGAAGTACTTTGTTGTAATTTTTTAAACTTGGCTCATGAAACTTATAGATGAAGTTTTTTTACCTTATCAACACCACCAAATGCTCTTTGAAGCATTTCCCAAGCCTCCTTTGAAGTATTTGCTAGAGTAATAATCTCGAACATTATATCATTAAACCCTTAGTAGATCATGAATAAAGTTTTTTTCTCCTTCTTCCTTCTTTCTTTGAGTTGTTTTCTTCCTTCTGCATTCATTGCTCCTTTTCTGCTGGACTTGGTTCAATAAATTCATCTTCTACAAACTCTCATACATCTTGGGAGCCTAGAAAAACCTTCATTTGGATGCACTATATGTCATAATTTTATTTTATTAGGGATCTAGAGTTGGATGATACTTGAGGAAGAGATCATAGCTTAACCTATGCTCTAATACTAAATATTGATCTTGGTAGGAAGAAGGGATAAAGTTATCAAATAGAGGAAGAGTAGACAAGCTTCAATCTTTTATATTTCTCTAAAGAAAACTATTTACAATTTCAGAAACTTTATGTTTCATAACCTAATATATGAGATTTATATAGTCCCCAAAGATATATTACATTAATTATATTTAAAATGAATCTAAATTTTTTTTTTAAGAACTAATAACCAAATTGACTTGTCATTTCATATACATTCAATCTATTTTTTCTTCTTGTAATGTATCTCTCTTGATACAATGAACCTTTCTTTTGATAGAATTAGTCTCGAATAAGTTTAATTCCAACCTATAACACCAATTAGACATTCCTTGTTCCAATTTCCAAAGGGTAAATCAAAAAAGCTAAATCCAGACCAAACAAAAAATTTAGAGTCTCAATTAAAGGGTGAAAGTTAGGATGTTATGGAAATAAATGTAAAAATTAATCTCATAGACCTCGGCCTTCAAGTAAGAACTAAAACCATATTATCTTGTGATTAAAAATGGAATAAGAAAAATCCATTCTACATGGCTATGACCAAAGTGGGTGAGAAGCTCTTCCATGATTTCACTACAGAGTCCCTAAGGACTTGCCACGATAGAGAGCTACCCTAGAAACGATTGACTATAACATAAAGCCTAAGGAGGGAGAGCTTTCTTAACGTCTAACGTAGCTGCAGAAAGCTCCACCAAGTTGTCTACAACCACGAAGGTCATCTCCTCACCATGCGATCCGTTTGCTACCCCCAATGGAGGGACTAGGACTGATTGTCTCTTCACCACTTGAGTCGATCTGTGTACCTTAAGAAGAGGCAGGTGACTTCCACAAAGGTAAAGCATGGAGGAAATTTGTAAGGTAACCTAAGCCTGTAGGATTGTCTCAGATATTTACAACTTCGGAGGCAACTATCATTTCTTTTTCCACTTTTAACTCAACCATATAGTTTCGTCCCAAATTTGTTAAATATATTTCTTTATTCTAAGTGATACTTATTTGTGTCTTTATTCTAATATTTCTATTTTACTTCCAACAAAAATCATTTATTCTTTTTTGCATAAAATCAGCAGTCATTGTCATATTTATTGGTGATAATTATTCCTTATAATTCTGCCTTTCCTGTTTCTGGGAAAAAGACATTTTTCTGTTGTTAAGACATAACTTTTGTGAAGCTTTTAAGTAGTTATGGAATAGTTAATGGCAAATTCAACTGATGCTAAGCAAAGTGCACTGACTTTCTAATGACCCTTGTTTTATATATTCGTTGCATGACTAATTTTCACATTGCTTTATTTCAGATGTTTTTGAGTGCTCACTACAGTGGAGAGGATCTTGTGCCTAAATTCAGGAATGGTGAATATTGGAAGAAAGTCTTTGGTCCTGTGTTCATCTACCTCAATTCTACTATGGATGGTCCAGATCGACAACTTCTTTGGGACGATGCAAAACTTCAGGTGCAAGTATTTGTTGTCACAATAAGCCTCAATTTTACTGTGTTCATCTACTTTTTGTTGTATGCAAACAAGCTAATTTATTTTAGCTAGTCAAGTGCTAAGCTTCAGTTGAACGCGCTAGCATACGGTACTTGTATATTGATATCGAATGCTCCTTCGAAACATAGAAGTGTCTAGAATTAACAATAACAAGAATATAGAAGTTGATCTCAAGCAGAAGGACAAGATGCTAATATGATAATAGCAGGTTTATCTTTATTTCCTTGTGTTTACGCATTTTTTCTTCATCAAGCTAGACACTAACAGAAGTGGAGAGTTGGCCATATGAATTTCCAGTTTCAGAGGACTTCCAAAAATGTGATCAAAGAGGTTCTGTTAATGGGAGATTAATGGTTCGAGATAAGTATGTTTTCTTCTCTAATTTACCATGTATTGATTGACATATGAATTGGTTAACTGAATATGGCAAATATGATTGAATTAATGTTTGTTTGTTTCCATAAAATATAGTTCTTCAATCCATTTCATACTTGATGCTTCTAAAAGGATAACATAATTGTCCATTAAATGTCCGATACTGTCATTTGCATATAATGTTATGCAAGTGAAATTGTGTCCTCATTAACAAAAATTAGTTATCAAATTGTATTCAAAACCCAAAAACTTGTTTTGTTGGAAAATCAAGACTTCTTATTTTTCTTTCAGATTCATAGATGAGGAAGACATAATTGGGGATGCTGCTTTTGTTGGTTTGGCTTTACCGGGAGAAGCCGGGTCCTGGCAAAGAGAATGCAAGGTTAACACATGCATGAATATATATTTATGTATATGTATATACATATATGTATATATATATATATATATATGTATATGTATGTATATATATGTATGTATATACATACATCATACATACATATATATATATATATATATATATATATATATATATATATATATATATATATATATATATATATATATATATATATA
>NC_025210.1:26161893-26190913 GCF_000313855.2 Musa acuminata subsp. malaccensis
AAAATCCATAGAAATAAGAAAGATCCTCATTCGGGTCTTCCAATAGGTGTAGTCCGTCCCATTGAACATGGGTGGACGTGTAATAGAATGGCCCTCTTGGTTTCCGGCGTAAGCCATCTCTCTAGGGTTTTAATCCGTTTGAGAGTTAACCCCGCTCTGATACCAATTGTTAGGATCAAGAGCACTAAGAGGGGGGGGGTGAATTAGTGCAGCGGAAATTTTTCAGCGATTAAAATTGAAAGCTGCGTTCGTTTGACAAAAAAATGATTTCAATGTAAAAGCCGATTCTAAGATTACTTAAGATTAAGCGAGATGATGTTAAAGTAAATCTACAAAGGCAGTTTGCAGTTTACGATGAAAATCAGAATGCAAGCGCAAACTGAAATGCGACGTTCGTACGATAAAACCAGTTTACGTCTAAATGACAATTTTGAAGATACTGAACTTTGAGATATGTTTTATACATGCGCAGAAGGCAGTTTACAGTTATGATTGAAATCAAGACGTAAACATAAACTGAAATGTAATAATCGTACGAAAAAGCCGATTTACGTCTAAACGCAGATTCGGAAAGTTCTGAACTTAGAAATTCGTTCGTAAAAGCGCAGAAGGCAGTAGCTATTTAGGAGGTTTGCAGTAAAGTTAAAATGCTCAAAGTAAATGCAAACCGAGATTTAGAGTGGTTCGGTCAATCTTGACCTACTCCACTTTTGGCTTCCTCCACCGACGAGGTCACCGACGTCAACTAGAGGCCTTGCTTCAATAGGCGAAGGCCAACCTCCCTTTTACAGTTTCACTCCTTTTGACGGGCTTAGGAGACAACCCTTACAGAAATTTTCTCTCCTCTCTTTACAACTCAAAACTTTGAAGAACAAAGGGAGGAGAACTTTTGGCCTTTACAACAATTTTGAGCTCTAAGAATCACAGAAAGATATCAAGATTTCGAGTGTAAGTTGCTTCCTTTCAGTGTTGAATGGGTGGGGTATTTATAGGCCCCAACCCAGTTCAAATTTGGAGCTCAAAACTGTCAATTCCGGGATCAGGCGGTTGCACCTCCTGATTGGGGCGGTTGCACCACCTGGCAGAGCTCGAAGACTGAGCCTCTGGGCGGTGCCACCTCTGTCAGGGACGGTTGCACCTCTCTGCCAGAGCTCGAAGACCGAGCTCAGGCGGTTGCACCTCCTGACTGGGGCGGTTGCACCGCTTGCTAGAGCTCGAAGACGAGCTCAAGCGGTGCTACCTCCTGTCATGAGAGGTTGCACCGCCTAGTCTCGCTTGGAGACTGAGCCCAGGCGGTTGCACCTCCTGGCTGGGGCGGTTGCACCGCCCAGTCTCCCTGGGAGACTTAGCCCAGGCGGTGCTACCTCCTGGCTTGGGCGGTTGCACCTCCCACAGCAATCAGGGTCCAAATGGGTAGATCCATTCGGCCCAATTTGAGTTTTTCAGGGGCCCAATTGCCCCAAGATTAAGCTAATGGGATCACCTCCCATTACCAACTTAATCATTGTGGTAACTACGATAAATCCTAAGACAATTTCTACAGCTTGCTCCGGTGCGTCAATCGCTTCTTCCGGCGAGTTTCCGACGAACTTCCGTCAATCATCCGATGAACCCTCGGTGATTCTCCTGTGGACTTCTGGCAAACTCCTGGACTTGCGACGATCCACTTGGCGAGTTCCGACGAGCTTCTTTGGCAAGCTTATAGACTTCTCGGATTTGTTCCCGCAGAACCTCCGACGACTATCCGAACTTCCGTCGAGCTCTCGAACTCCCAACGTGATCATTGTCATGACTCCGGCGCAACTCCTGCTGCATGTCTTACTTTCATCGTAGTTAATCCTACACACTTATCTCAACATATAGGTTAGACAACAAATGACAATTGACTTCATCATCAAAATCCGAGATTCAATAGCACCGTTACCACTAGATTGGGTGGTGGTACTGCCCAGTGGTAGTGTCACTCGGTGGTACCGCCCAGTGTCAGTGCTGTAGGTGGTAGCACCGCTAGGACCCCGAAAATCGAGAATGAGATATTTTTAGGCTCCAAGTTTGAATCTACTTGGGGCCTATAAATACCCCTCTCATCCTTTAACAAACACAAGAATTGAGAGTAAAAAAAGAAGAAAACTCTATTGTAATCTTGTGTGAACTCTCCTCAAAATCTAAGTGTTAGTGAAGTTTAAGAGAGGAGATTGTGGGGGTGTAAAGGTTCTCTCTAAGCCTGCAAAAGGAGAATAGAGTTGTAAAGAGGTGGTTGGTCTTCGCCTATTGAAGGAAGACCAATAGTGGATGCCGGTGACCTCAACGGAGGAGGAATCGGGAGTGGATGTAGGTCATGACGATCGAACCACTATAAACTCGGTTTGAATTTCTGTTTTGCTCTTTACTTTAATTGCAAACTACCATACTTCCTCATTACTTTAGCTACATACTCTTACGAACATATTTCAAGTTAATATCTTTTCGAGATTGGTTTTATCGTACGAAGATTTTCAAACTAACATGATTTTATCCGCTGTACTAATTCACCCCCCCTCTTAGTCCCGACTCGTTCCTAACAACATGCATAGTAGAAGAACAAAAAACAAAATCCTCAACTCCCAAAACTATGTTTATCTCATGTGAATATTGGTGCGCAAAAATTTGTGGAACAAAAAATCACGTGTGAGATAGATTATGTTACCTAGGGAGATCGTATATCCCTAAATCCCTATAGATCTCAAGGAGAGGGTGAAGGAGGTCAAGTGCCCTCCTCTCTAGTAGTGATCTATACAGTAGGGTTGCGACGACGCTCCTCAAAACTCTAGACCTGCTCTGAGGTAGAGAGGAGGGAGGAGAATAGGAGAGGCAAACAAAAAGATCTCTAGCCTATAAACTATTGATTCCCTCCTATTTATAAATGTCCCCTATCAATTTAACCATAATAAATCCTCTCCTATTGGGTATTGGATCTTCATCCAACTACCTAAGCCTCTTAGATTAGTGGATCTTTATCCAATAATCTCACATGGATAGTTATTGGATCTCATCTATATGATCCAATATTTCAGGGGCTTATTGGATATCCAATAAGATAGGGGCTCCGACGGATATCTTATATCCGAACCTCTACTCATCGCAATGTCTACCATATGTATGTGACTCTCTAGGCCCAATATCGAGCTGGCCATGAGTCATATCTATCAGAACTCCTTTTGGCTTAATGAATTATTATCTCCATAATAATTCACTCAACTTATCGACTATGGACGTACTAGGCCACTACGCCGTAGTTCCTAGACTGTTAAATCTCGAATTTTGATGATAAAATCAATTGGTAAATTGTTTGATCTAATCTATATGTTGAGAAAAGTGTGCAGGATTAACTACGATAGCGGTAAGACATAAAGCAAATGATGTGCCAAAGTCTAGATCGAGATTTCGTTCGGAGTTCGAGAGTTCGTCGGAAGTCCGGATGTTTGTCAGAAGTTCTGCTGGAATTAACCGAGAAGTCCAGGAGCTTGCCAAAGAAGCTTACCGGAACTCGTTAAGAAGATCGTCGTGAAGTCTAGGAGCTTGGGAAGTCCGCTGGAACATTGCCGATAGATCATCAAAAGTTCACCGGAAGCTTGCCAGAAGAACAATTGATATACCAGAACTAGAATGCTTTGTTAAATGTCTTAATTATCATAGTTAGACCATAAATTGAGTTAGGATTGAGAGGTAATCCCACTAACTTAGTTAGGGGCTTACTAGACCTTTAACAGGGCTGAATTGGGTTGTTTGGATAGCCCATTCAGCACCTGAAGTAATGGTCGACGATGGCACCGCTTGGGACTCGATCTCCCAAGTGTTTTAGGCCATGGTACCGCCCAGACTGGGTGGTGATACCACCGATAATTATTGTTGTTAAGCGGTGATACTACTAGAGCTTGGTCTTTGAGCTCTGTCAGGTGATTGTACTGCCCAGACTTAGCGGTGGTACCACCCAGTGTTAGTTTGCAGGCAGTAGTTCCACCCAATAATGGTGGTGGTGTCGCCAATACCCAGAAATTCGAGGATATGACATTTTTTGGCTCCAATTCTGAAGCTATTGGGGCCTATAAATACCCTACTCTTTTCTGCATAAAAGAGAACAAAAAAAAAAGGGGTGTTAATATAATCTTGAATTCTTGGGGTATTAAAAGTGTTGTAAAAGTGCAAGAGTCCTCCTCCTCCCTTTCTAAGTGTTAAAATCATTCAAGAGATGTGTGAGGCTTGTAAGGGTTATCTCCTAAACTCGTGAAAAAGTGACAGCACTGTAAAGAGGTGGTTGGTCTTCGCCTATTAAAGGAAGACCATTAGTGGACACCGGTAACCTCAACAGATGAGGAATCGAAAGTGGATGTAGGTCACACAGACCAAACCACTATAAATTCTGGTTTGCATTTCTATTATTGCTATTTACTTACTTTGCATTAGCTTCACTTCCTTCTTACTTGGCTTTCACTACCCTTATGATCAAACATGCTTTCAAGTTATTTTTCAAGATTATTTTTAATGTATAAAGAATTTTAAACTATCGTTTTAATCTGCTACACTAATTCACCCCCCCTTTTAGTACCAACTCGATCATAACAATTGGTATCATAGCTCGGTCACTCTCATTTGGTTTGAAACCCAAGAGAGATGATATTTGTCGACAATCAAGAGAGTCATTCAATTACACATCATCCCATGTTCAATGGGATAAATTACATATATTGGAAGACTAGAATGAGGATCTTTCTAATTTTAATATATTTTGAGTTATGGAATCTTGTGGAAAATGGCTTTCAAAAGTCTTCTCTTTCAATAAGTGATTGGAATGAGTTGGAGAAGAAGACTTTTACTTTAAATGCCAAGGCTATGAATGTCTTATTTTACGCTTTAGATAAAAACGAGTTCAATCGAGTATCTATTTGTGAAACGACCTTTGATATTTTGCACACACTCGAAATTACTTACGAAGGCACTAGTAGAGTAAAGGAGTCAAAGATAAATCTTTTAGTTCATACTTATAAATTGTTTCATATGAAGCCAAGCAAGACTATTGTCGACTTGTAAACCCATTTTACGGATGTCATCAATAGTTTAAAAGCTCTTGGCAAATGTTTTTTGAACTTTGAACTTGTTAACAAAATCTTGAGATCCTTTCCAAAGAGTTGGGACCCTAAAGTAATAGTCATTCAAGAGGCCAAAGATTTAAACAACTTTTCTTTCGAAGAACTTATCAAGTTACTAATGACCTATGAGATGACTTGCAATGCTCATGAAGAGCTTGAGAAAAACCTTCTAAAGAACAGGAAGGATATGACACTAAAAACTCAAGAAGACTACTTAAAAGAAAATTCAAGTGATGAGGACTATGATACTGACTTGGCACTCTTGATAAGAAAGTTCAAAAAAATTATAAAGAGGAATAAATTTAAAAATGATACTAAAAATAAATTTGAACCCAAGAAAGAACAAGTTATATGCTACGAATGCAAAAAGACAGGACGTTTCAAAAGCGAATGTCCCCAAGCAAAGAAGAAGAAAGCTCTTAAAGCAACTTAGGTGATTCAAGTTCCATAAATCAAAGTATAAAGAAAGCAAGAAAATTCTCATTCTAGTTTTCCAATACGTGTAGATGAGTGATAGAAAGACCTTCTTAAAAGCCGAAAAAGTTCTCTCTTGAGTGTTAATCCAACGGAGAGAAACGTGGCTCTGATACCAACTATTAGGATCATAATGGCACTAAGAGAGAGGGGGTGGGCTGGGGGGGGGGGGTGGTGGTGTGGTGGTTTGGTGAATTAATGCTATCGTAAAAACGATGTCGATTTAGAAAACTTCGTTTCAATTAAACCCGTATTGGAAATATGTTTAATATAAAAAGAGTATAAAGTAGATTATGCAGTCAAATCAGTAAGCAATATAAAGAAGAAATGACAAAGAAGAGATCACACTGGATTTATAGTAGTTTGGTCGTCATGACTTACATCCATTCTTAATTCCTCCTTTGTTGAGGTCATTGGCGTCCACTAACAGTCTTCTTTCAATGGACAAAGACTAACTACTCTCTTATAACCCTTTTCTCCTTTTTATAGGTTTAGGAGATAACCTTTACAACCACTCAACCCTCCCTTAAACAGAAATTACACTCTTAGAGAAGAGGAGGGGGACTCTCAAGATTGCAATAGTGTTTTCCCCAATTTATATTCTCAGTTCATATGTTCACTAAGTAGGGACGAGTGGGGTTTTATAGGCCCCAAGTGGATACTAGCAGTACCACCACCAGTACTGGGTGGTACCTGTTAGGATCAAGAACGACACTAAGAGGTGGGGGGGGGGTGAATTAGTACGGTGAAAAAATTACATCGATTTAAAAATCTTTATACGATAAAATCAGATTTTGACGAAAACCATTTCGTTTTTCTTGAATGAATAGAGAAGAGGGGAATGAATAGTTTGTAATGAAGTAAAGTTGAATACAGTAAAGAGATTAAGCAGTAAGGAATAAACACACTAGAATTTATAGTGGTTCAGTCGTTGTGACCTACATCCACTTCTGATTCCTCCTCCGTTGAGGCCACTGGCGTCTACTAATGGTCTTCCTTCAATAGGCAAAGACCAACTACCTTTTTATAGTGCTTTCTCCTATTTACGGGTTTAGAAGATAACCCTTACAAGTCTCACACCTCTTGGATGATTACAAAGCTAAAGAGAGGGAGGAGGATGACTCTTCTCACTTTTTCAACACTTTTAACACCCCAACACTTAGAGTGTTTTCACACTTTGATTACACTTTGTTATCCTTTCATGCAAAAAAATGTGGGATATTTTTAGGCCCTAATGGTTTTAAAATTAGAGCTAAAAAGTATCTCATCCGGGATTTCCGAGGTACTTGTAGTACCACTGCTAGTACTGGGCAGTACCACCACTTGACACTCTAACACTGGGTGGTACCACCACCTAGTCTGACGGTACTACCGCCTGATAGAGTCTCGGATATTGAGCTCTAGCAGCACCACCACTCAGTCTGGGTGGTATCACCGCCCAGAGCACTTGGGAGACAGTTCCCTAGGTGGTTCCACTACCCTAGTCTAGTGGTGCCACTGTTGAATCTCATATTTTGATGATGAAATCAATTGTAAATTGTTTGATCTAATCTATATGTTAAGAAAAGTGTGCAGGATTAACTATAGCAGTAAGACATAAAGCAGGTGTTGTACTGGAGTCAAGATTGAGATCTCATTGGGAGTTTGAGAGTTTGTCGGAAGTCCGAATGTTCGTCAGAAGTTCTGTCGGAACCAACCGAGAAGTCCAGGAGCTTGCTAAAGAAGCTCATCGGAACTTGCCAAGAAGATCATCATAAAATCTAGGAGCTTGTCGAGAGTCCGTCAGAGCATTGCCGAGAGTTCGTCGGATGTTCACCGGAAGTATGCTGGAAGCTCGCCGGAAGAGCAATTGACGCACTGGAATAAGAAGTGTTGTGATCATGTGTTAATTATCGTAGTTAGAGTATAAATTAAGTTAGGATTGGGTAGTAATCCTACTAACTTAATTAGGGGCTAATTGGGCCCTTAACATGGCTGAATTGGGCCAAATTGAGCAGCCAATTCAGCCCCTAAAAATAGGGCCGGTGGTGCCACCGCTTGGAAAGCAGTGCCCTAGGTTATCTGGGTGATGGTACTGCCCAGACTGGATAGTGGTACCATCGACAGTTATTGCTACTAGTGGTGGTACCACCCTTGTTGGGTGATAGTACTGCCCAAGTGTCAGGTGATGGTATTGCCCAATAATGGCAATGGTACCGCTAGTACCCTGAAAATATAGGATGAGACACTTTTTGGCTCTATTTTTGAAGTAATTGGGACCTATAAAAACCTCACCTTTTTCTGCATGAAAGGGCATGAAAGTATTGGCATAATCTTGAGTCTTTGAAGTATTAAAGAGTTATAAAAGTGCTAGAGCTCTCCTCCTCCCTTTCTAAGTGTTAAGATCATTCAAGAGAGGTGTGAGACTTGTAAGGGTTCTCTCATAAACTCGTGAAAAAGAGAAAGCACTGTAAAGAGGTGGTTGGTCTTCACCTATTGAAGGAAGGCCTTTAGTCGACGCTAGTGACCTCGTCGGAGGAGGAATCCGAAAGTGGATATAGGTCATGTTGACCGAACCACTCTAAATTCTAGTTTGCTTTTCATTTGTGCAATTTACATTACTACAAATCTTCTTAATCTTCTCTTGCACTTTTACAAAAGCTCTAAAGTTCAATTTCTCTTCGAAACGGATTGAATCGAAATCATTTTCGTCGGAATCAGTTTTAATCAAAACAAGACTTTTAAAATAGTGTAAGTTTTCCGCTACACTAATTCACCCTCTCCCTCTTAGTATCGCTCTTGATCCTAACAATTGGTATCAGAGCAAGGTTCACTCTCATTTGATTTAAAACTTAAGAGAGATGGTATTTGCCGGCAACTAAGAAGGTCATTCAATTACACGTCCGCCCATGTTCAATGAGACATATTACATATAGTGGAAGACTAGAATGAGGATCTTCCTAATTTCAATAGATTTCAAATTATGGAATATTGTAAAAAATGGGTTTCAAAAGTCTTCTCTTCCAATGAATGAATGGAATGAGTTGGAGAAGAAGACTTTCACCTTAAATGCCAAGGCTATGAATGCCTTATTTTATGCTTTAGATAAAAACGAGTTCAATCGTGTGTCTATTTGTGAATCGGCTTTTGATATTTGGCACACACTCGAAGTGACTCATGAAGGCACTAGTAGAGTGGAGTCAAAAATTAATCTTTTAGTGCACACCTATGAGTTATTTCAAATGAAACCGAGTGCGACCATTGGAGACATGTACACCTGATTTACGGATGTCGTCAATGGTCTAAAAGGACTTGGTAAAAGTTTCTCGGATTTTGAACTTATTAATAAAATTTTAAGATCTCTTCCAAAGAGTTGGGACCCTAAAGTAACGGTCATTCAAGAGGCCAAAGATCTAAATAATTTTCCTCTTGAAGAACTAATTGGGTCACTAATAACCTATGAGATGACTTGTAAAGCTCATGAAGAGCTTGAGGACATCATTTCAAAGAACAAGAAGGATATGACACTGAGAACCCAAGAAGGCCACTTGAAAGAAAACTCAAGTGATCAGGACCTTGATGAAGACTTGGCACTCTTAACAAGAAAATTCAAAAAATTCATAAAAAGAAATAAATTTAAAAATAACACTAAAAATAAATTTAAACCCAAGAAAGATCAAATAATATAAAATAAATGTAAGAAATCAAGACATTATAAGAGCGAATGTCCCCTAGCCAAGAAGAGGCAACCAAAGAAGAAGGCTTTTAAAGCAATATGGGATGACTCAAGTGCATCCGAAGAAGAGGAGCCAACCAACACCGAGCAAGTTGCTCACTATGCGCTAATGGCTATTGAAGATGAGGTAACAAGTTCATTAGACACAAATTTATTTTTCGATGAGCTTTTAAGTGCTTTTCATGAATTATTTGATGAATGTAGAATCTTGAGTAAAAAGTATAACTCTTTGAAAAAGGAACATGCTTCTCTTATTAGCGATTTTGATAGACTAAAGATTGAGCAAGAAAATAGCTTAGCTCCTTGCACAAAATGCCATGAACTAAAAATACTCCAGAAGGAAAACTTGATACTCAAAGAAATCTTGAAGAAATTTGAGGTTGATAGCAAGTCCTTGAACATGATCCTTGCCAACAAGGGTCACATTCATAGGAGAGGCAAAATCGGATTTATGAGTAGCTCTCACTAAAATCCGACCACCTTTGTTAAAGGCCCTACTTTGCATGTCTCACCCCGAAACAAATGCAACTTTTGTTGTAAATTTGGGCATGTAGCTTATCATTATCCATTTAAGAAATATAGCCTACATAAATTGATTTGAGTTCCTAAAAGAACCTCAAATGACTTAATACAACATGATAAGCTATATAGATCGATTTTTTAGGCACCCAAGGTCAAATGAGTAGCTAAAAATCATCTCTTTTTGTAGAAAAATGTATTATCACAAGCTAGAGCAAGATATGGTACCTTGATAGTGGATGCTCAAGGCATATGATTGGAGATTCATCTCATTTTTCTAAGCTCACTAGCCTAGATGAAGGATATATCACCTTCAAAGATAACAACAAGGGTAAAATCATTGGCAAAGGAACCATAGGTAACAAATCCAACATTCTTATTGAAGAAATATTATTAGTTGATGGTTTAAAGCATAATCTTTTGAGTATTAGTCAATTATGTGATAAAAGAATATATCGTTAGATTTGAATCTAATACTTGCATTATTGAAAAATCATACAAAAATACATCTATGATTGTAATAAAATAAAATAACGTATACACTATTGATATTAATGATCTTTGTAATAAAATATATTTTTTGGTTTTGAATGACGATGTTTGTCTTTGGCATAGGAGATTAAGTCATGCTAGCATGAAACTAATCTCTCAAATATCATCTAAAGAACTTGTGCGAGGAATTCCTTATATTAAGTTTGTTAAAGATAATGTGTAAGATGCATGTCAACTAGGAAAACAAATAAAAAATAATTTTAAATCAAAAAATCAAATAAGCACCTCTAGACCATTGCAATTGATCCATATGGACTTGTTTGGACCAATTGCCACATCAAGCCTAGGAGGTAGCAAATATGCCTTTGTTATTATTAACGATTATAGTAGATATACTTGGACTTACTTCTTAGCACACAAAAATGATTGCTTTAGGTATTTCTCTAAGTTTTGTAAACTTGTTCAAAATGAAAAAGATTTTATGATTTCATCAATTTGAAGTGATCACAGTGGTGAATTTCAAAATCGTGATTTCCAAGATTTTTGTGAATCTAATGGATATAACCACAATTTCTCTACTCCAAGAAATCCTCAACAAAATGGAGTAGTAGAAAGAAAGAATAGAAACTTACAAGAAATGGCTAGAACCATATTAAACGAACATAGCCTACCCAAATATTTTTGGGCCAAAACCGTAAATACGACATGCTATGTTATGAATAGGGTTCTAGTAAAACCATTACTTTCCAAAACTCCTTATGAGTTGTGGAATAATAACAAGCCCAACATTTCATACTTTAAATTTTTTGGGTGTAAATGTTTTATTTTGAATGAAAAATATACCTTAGGAAAGTTTGATGCAAAATTCGATGAAGGATTTTTTCTTGATTATTCTACTATTTCAAAGGCTTTTCGCATCTTTAATAAAAGAACTTTAGTTATAGAAAATTATATTCATGTTGTTTTTAATGATATTTTTGAAGTTAAGAAAAATGATTTTGATGATGATCTTAATTTTGATACTTTGAATTTAAATAAATCCCTTTTTCCATCTAGCAACTTGGATGCATCTTCTTTCAAACCTTCTTTACCGAAGGAATGAAAGTATGTAGATGCTCATCCTAAGGAGCTAATTAAAGGAGACACATCAAAAGGGGTTCAAACTCATTCTTCTCTTCAAAATGTTTGTATCAACGCCGCTTTTCTCTCCCAATTTGAATCTAAATGCATTGATAAGGCCATGAAAGATGATTCATGGGTCATCGCAATACAAGAAGAGTTGAATCAATTTGAGAGAAATGAGGTGTGGAAGCTTGTCCCAAGGCCAAATGACCATTTAGTTATTGGTACTAAATGAGTCTTTAGAAACAAGCAAGATGAATTTGGTATCGTGGTTAGAAATAATGCTAGATTAGTGGCCAAGGGTTTCAACCAAGAAGAATGTATCGATTATAAAAAGACCTTTGCTCTTGTGGCACAATTAAAAGCCATAAGGATGCTCCTTGGACTATGCTAGTAGTAATAATTTTAAGTTGTTTCAAATGGATGTTAAAAGTGTTTTTCTTAATAGCTTTATTTTCGAAGAAGTTTATGATGAACAACCTCCCGGATTTGAGAATAATAATCTCCCTAATCATATGTTTAAATTAACTAAAGCTCTCTTTGGATTGAAACAAGCCCCAAGGGCTTAGTATGAGAGACTTAGCTCATATTTTTATCGAAAATAATTTTTCTAATGGCAAAGTCGATACTACATTGTTTATCAAAAATTTTAAAAATAATTTTATTATTATTTAAATTTATGTTGATGATATTATTTTCGGTTCCACGAATGAATCTCTATGTGAATCATTTACTAAAAGTATGAGTTTTGAATTTGAAATGAGTTTGATGGGGGAATTGACTTTCTTTTTAGGCTTACAAATCAAATAACTAAGTAATGATATTTTTCTTAGTCAAACAAAATATGCTTTAGATTTGCTAAAAAGGTTTAATATGGATAGCTCAAAGGCTATCAATACTCCCATGAGTACCTCCACTAAGTTAGACATTGATGAAAGTGGAGAAAGCTTTGATCAACAAGTTTATAGGAGTATGATAGGAAGTTTACTATACCTTACCGCAACTAGACCGGATATCATGTTTAGTGTAAATCTTTGTGCTAGGTTTCAATCAATCCTAAGATATCTCATCTTGAAGCAGTTAAGAGAATTCTTAGATATCTTAAAGGTATCACTAATATACGATTATGGTATTTAAAATATGAGAACTTTAAACTAATTGCATATGCTGATGTGGATTTTGCTAGATGTAGATTAGATAAAAAAAAGCACATCCGGAACATGTCAATTTTTAGGACACGCACTTATTTCTTGGTCTTCCAAGAAATAAAACCCGATTGCACTATTTACAACCGAAGTTGCGTACATTGCAGCTAGTGCATATTATGCACAAGTTATGTGGATGAAAAATACTTTAAAGGATTATAAGATTCATCTTAAAAATATTCTTATAAAATGTGATAACACAAGTGCAATATGTTTAACAAAAAATCTCATTCAACACTCTAGAACTAAACATATTAATATTAGGCATCACTTTATACAAGATCATATCAATTATCATGATGTAATCATAGAGTTTATTGATACGAAACATCAATTAATCGATATCTTTACAAAACCTTTAAGTGAAGAATAATATGATTTTATTAGAAGAGAGTTAGGAATGTTAATTTGTCCAAATGCATGAATTTGATGTATATCTTTTCTAGACTATCTTTCTGTATTTCATAAATGGAGCTTTCATGAATTTATTTTTTCTCCCTTGATATCAAATTTACCTCATATCCTTGCTTTATGTTTGATACATGGAATTCATTAACAAATGCATCTCTCACGGATTTCATTCTTATGAATTTTTTTTTAATGAGAAATGGATTTAATGTGATCATTCATGGAATTTTATTTATCCTTCATATGATGATTCTTTCACTTGAATTCTTTCGTAATGAAGGAAGAATTTTTATGATTTTTTTAGTATGAGATGAACACTTGCAAGAGTGAGAATTTGATTTCACATGAATATCTTGATCCTTGTGAAAATTGAAGCATGATTTAATGAAACTCTTTTATTATTTTTGACTTGATTCAAATCATTTCACAAAGTTGGTTCTTAATGGATTTCCTCCTTACTTTCCTTCTTCATGTAAAGTTTTGATTAAAAAAGGGGAGAAGTTGATAGAAGCTATCTCTTTAATGTGTATAACTTTTAATGTTGAGAACTTTTGAATGATACCATGTCATGAATACTTGAAATATGATTAATATCGTCAAATACAAATTGAAATGTGGTTTGAATTTTTACCATGCTTGTATTGTTGTATTATTCTCCTTTTTGTTGATGACAAAGGGGGAGAAATGATACCAAAATGTGATAAATTGATGACAATGTATGTAATGTATATTATTGTAAATGCTTATGTGCTTGTCATTTGAAACATATTGAAATATGGCAAAAACATATCTTATCGTATCAAAATGATACCAAAATATGGTAAATTGATCTTATCATAAATTTCTTTCATTATAAGATATCATGAGCTTAACTTGCTATATCAAGTTGCTATTTTACAACTTGAGCTATCTTATGTGCTTATCATTTGAAACATATTGAAATGTAGCAAAAACATATCTTATCGTATCAAACTGATAAATGTCTTTATAAGATATCATGAGCTTAACTTGCTATTTTACAACTTGATAACTTGCCATCTTGCCATAGAATGATGAATTGCTATCTTTGTCATTTCTCATATTTAAAATATCATACTTGAAAATGGATGTCATGCCTTGACATCATTTTGACAATTACGTGGGATCGTATTTAGAATTGAAAAATCATGATAAGTATCATGATGTGCATATTGATAAGTTTAAATGAACTTAACTTATCAATTTGATACTTGAATTCAAAGGCCTTGAATTCAAGAATATCTTTTCTCAAGTATGCCATATAGATAGAGGGAGTTAAGGTTAACTCCGTTATCAATTGATTGTCATCATCAAAAAGGGGGAGATTGTTGAATCTCAGATTTTGATGATAAAATCAATTGTAAACTATTTGATCTAATCTATATGTTGAGAAAAGTGTGCAGGATTAACTACGACAGTAGCAAGACATAAAGTAGGTATTATACCAGAGTTAAAATCGAGATCTCATTGGGAGTTTGAGAGTTCATCAGAAGTCTGCACATTCGTCGGAAGTTCTACCGGAACCAACCGAGAAGTCCAGGAGCTTGTCAAAGAAGCTCATCAGAACTTGCTTAGAAGATCATCGTAAAATCCAGGAGCTTGCTAGGAGTCCGCCGGAGCAATGCCGAGAGTTTGTCGGATGTTCGCCGGAAGTACGCTGGAAGCTCACCGGAAGAGCAATTGACGTATCGAAACAAGAAGTGTTGTGATCATGTCTTGATTATCGTAGTTAGAGCATAGATTAAGTTAAGATTGTGAGGTAATCCCACTAACTTAATTAGGGGCCAACTGGGCCCTTAACAGGGCTGAATTGGGCCGAATTGAGCAGTCAATTCAGCCCTTAAAAACATGGCCGGCGGTGGCACCACCTAGAAAGCAATGCCCCAAGTTATCTAGGCAGTGGTACCATCGATAGTTATTGCTACTAACGGTGGTACCACCCCTGTCAAGTAGTGGTACCACCAGAGCTGGGTCTCCGAGCTCTGTCAGGTGGTGTTACCGCCTAGTAATGTCGGTGGTACGGCCAGTACCTCAGAAATCTAGGATGAGATAATTTTTTACTCCATTTTTTATGTCATTAGGGCCTATAAAAACCTCACCCTTTTCTGCATGAAAGGGCATGAAAGTATTGGCATAATCTTGAGTCTTTGAACTGTTAAAGAGTTGTAAAAATGCTAGAGTTCTCCTCCTCCCTTTCTAAGTATTAAGATCATTCAATAGAGGTGTGAGACTTGTATGGGTTCTTTCCTAAACCCGTGAAAAGGAAAAAGCATTGTAAAGAGGTGGTTGGTCTTCACTTATTGAAGGAAGGCCTTTAGTAGACACCGGTGACCTCGTCAGAGGAGGAATCTGAAAGTAGATATAGGTCACGTTAGCCGAATCACTCTAAATTTTGGTTTGCTTTTCATTTGTGCAATTTACATTATTGCAAATCTCCTTAATCTTCTCTTGCACTTTTATGAAAGCTCTCAAGTTCAATTTCTCTTCGAAACGGATTGAATCGAAACCATTTTTATCGGAATCGATTTTAATTGAAACAAAGACTATTGAAATCGTGAAAGTTTTTCGCTGCACTAATTCACCCCTCCTTCTTAGTACCGCTCTTGATCTTAATAGCCACCACTAGATAAGGTCCAACAACCTGGTTGGGCCTTGAATCCGGCCCAAACTAGTCCAATTATAAGCCCAGTTGGCCCTTAATAGGGTTAATGGGATTACCTCCCATACTTAACCCTAATTATGTGCTAACTATGATTTTTTAAGGCATACACTAAATAAAACAAGCCCGGTAAGTCTAGGTTTCTTCACGTGATCTTCCGGCGGACTTCCGACGATCTCTCGGCAATCTTCCAACGGACTTCCGGCAAGCTCCTGGACTTCACGATGATCTTCTTGGCGAGTCCCGACGAGCTTCTTCTCGGTCAATTCCGACAATATTTCCGATGAACTTTCGGACTTCCGACGAACTCTCAAACTTCCAACGAAATCTCGATCTTGACTCCGGCACTTCATTTTGCTTTATGCCTTGATCGCTATCGTAGTTAATCTTGCACACTTTTCTCAACATATAGATTTGATCAAATAATTTACCAATTAATTTTATCATCAAAATCCAAGATTCAATAATTTCTCCCTTTTTGATGATGACAATCAATTGATGGAGTTAACCTTAACTCCCCTTATCTATGTCATACTTGAGAAAAGACACTCTTGAATTCAAGCATCAAACCGATAAGTTATATGCATTTAAACTTATCGACATACACATCATGATACTAATCATGATTTATCATTTCAAAATATAATACCATGTATTTATCAAAATACAAATGATGTTAAGGCATGACATCCATTTTTAACTTCAATGATGATAGACAATCATTATTTTCAAGTATGATGCGAATTTCAAATATGAAATTTAGCAAGATGACAATTATCAATCCAAGGCATGATATCAATTGTAAGTAGGAAGTTAAGCTCATGATACCTTATCATAATGATAGACATTTATCAAGCATTCGTGAAACATTTCAAGTATCTATGATACATATAATGCATATGAAATAAATTTTGATATGTTTCAAGTATTTGCAATGTGTTGCGATGTATTTGATGATTCCAATCTTATTTCAAGCATTTGCAAAACATTCAAGCATTTACGATACGATACTTTTTTCACATTGTCATCAATTTGTCACATTTCTCCCCCTTTGTCATCAACAGAAAGGAAATCATTCAACAAGGCAAGTGTTTAAAAAACTATCCAAGTAAGTTCAACACCAATTTATCCAAGTTAGCAAAAATGAGAAGTTAAGCGAAAACTTTGCATGATAACTACTCTTAAATAAGCTAACATTTTTACTTTAGATGCACAAAAACTTTTTGGTTATTCTTGAGATGTGGAAGTTTCTTTCTTCCTTTGCCATAAGGATAAAAGGAAGAAGGGTAAGGAAGGAATTTATCAAGAACTAAATTCATGAAAGGATTTAAATCAAGTCAAATGAAAATAAATGAGTTTCATTGAATCAAACTTCTAGTTTAACAAGGAGAAGGGATTCATAAAAAGGATTAAGATATCTATACAAAATCAAATCCCCATTCCTGTAAGTGATCATCACATACTAAAATTTCATAAAATTCTTCTTTCATGAGAAGAGTAAGGAAGAACTCATGAGAAAGGAGCATCATACGAAGGATAATAAAAAATACATGAATAAAACTTCATAAATCAAATATGTTTCTCATTAAAAATTCACAAGAGTGAAATCCATGAGAGTTGCTTTTGTCAATGAATTACATGAGTGAAGGGACTAAATGTATCAAAAATTATTAAGTGATGGAGCAAGGGTATGAAATAAATTTGATACCAAGTAAATTGATATTCCGGATTTCATGAAAGCTTTAAAAAATCTAGAAAGTCCAGAAAAGATATACAACAAACTCATGCATTTGGACAATTTAACATTCCTAACTTTCTTCTAATAAAATCAAATTGTTCTTCATTTAAAGGTTTTGTAAAGATATCGGCTAATTGATATTTTTTATCAATAAACTCTAAAGATATGCCATGGTTATTGAAATGATGCCTAATGTCAATATATTTAGTTCTAGAGTATTGAATAGGATTTTTTGTTAAATGTATTATACTTATGTTATCATATTTTATAAAAATATTCTTAAGGTGAATCTTATAATATTCTAATGTATTTTTCATCCATACAACATGCACTAGTTGCTATATACTCCGCTTCGGTTGTAGATAATGCAACCAAGTTTTATTTCTTAGAAGATCAAGAAACAAGTGCATGACCTAAGAATTGATATGTTCCGTATGTGCTTTTTCTATCTTTTCTATATCCAGCAAAATCTACATCAATATAAGTAATTAATTCAAAGTTTTCAGATTTTGGATACCATAAGCCTAGATCAGGGGTTCCTTTAAGATATCTAAGAATTATTTTAACGGCTTTAAGATGAGATAGCTTAGGACTAGATTGAAACCTAGTACAAACTCCTACACTAAACATGATGTCTGGTCTAGTTGTAGTGAGGTATAGTAAACTATCTATCATACCCCTATAAATTTTTTTATCAAAGCTTTCTCCACCTTTGTCCATGTCGAACTTAGTGGAGATACTGATAGGAGTATTGATGGCCTTTGAACCATCCATATTAAATCGTTTTAGCAATTCTAATGCATATTTGGTTTGACTAAGAAAATTGTCATTACTAAATTATTTGATTTGTAAGCCTAAAAAGAAGGTTAGTTCACCCATTAAACTCATTTCAAACTCTTGGCTCATACACTTGGCAAACGATTCGCATAAGGATTCATTTATAGAACAAAAAATAATATCATCAACATAAATTTGAACAACAAAAAAATTATTTTCAAAATTTTTAATAAACAATGTAGTATCAACCTTGTCTTTAGAGAAATTATTTTGGATAAGAAAGGAGCTAAATCTCTCGTACCAAGCCCTTGGGGGTTGTTTTAATCCATAGAGAGCTTTAGTTAACTTAAACATATGATTAGGGAAAAGAGAGTTCTCCAATCCGAGTGGTTGTTCAACATACACTTCTTCTAAAATAAAGTCATTTAGGAAAGCACTTTTAACATTCATTTGAAATAACTTAAAATTATTATTACTAGCATAGGCAAGAAGCATCTTTATGACTTCTAATCTTGCCACAAGAGCAAAGGTTTCTTCATAATCGATACCTTCTTCTTAGTTGAAGCCCTTGGCCACTAATCTAGCCTTGTTTCTAACCATGATACCAAATTCATCTTGCTTGTTTCTAAAGACCCATTTAGTATCAATAACTAAATGGTCACTAGGTCTTGGAACAAGCTTCCACACCTCATTTCTCTTAAATTGGTTCAACTCATCTTGCATTGCGATAACCCATGAATCATCTTTCGATGCTTCGTCAATGCTTTTTGGTTCAATTTGAGAAATAAAAGGGGCATTGGTACAAAAATTTTTAAAAGAAGAACGAGTTTGAACACCCTTTGATGTGTCTCCTATGATTAGCTTCTTAGGATAAGTATCTACATACTTCTATTCCTTAAGTAAGGATGTTTCGGAAGATATATCCAAGTTGCTAGTGGGAGGAGAGGGTTCATTTAAATTCAAAGCATCAAATTTTAGATCATTATCAAAATCATTTTTCTTAAATTCGAAGTCTTCATTAAAGACAATATGAATAGACTCTTCTATAACAAAGTTCTTTTATTAAAGATACGAAAGGCTTTTGAAATAAAAGAATAACAAAAAAAATATCTTCATCGGATTTTGCATCAAATTTTTCTAAGGCATCTTTTTTATTCAAGATAAAACATTTACAACCAAAAACTTTAAAATATAAAATGTTAGGTTTTTTGTTATTCCATAATTCATAAGGAGTTTTGGAAAGTAATGGTCTTACTAGAACCCTATTCATGACATAGTATGTCGTATTAACGGCTTCAGCCCAAAAATATTTAGGTAAGCTATATTTGTTCAACATGGTTCTTGTCATTTCTTATAAATTCCTATTTTTTCTTTCTACTATTCTATTTTGTTGAATATTTCTTGGAGTAGAGAAATTGTGGTTGTATTCATTCAATTCATAAAAATTTGAAAATCATGGTTTTGAAATTCACCACCGTGATCACTTCGAATTAATGATATCATAAAGTCTTTTTCATTTTGAACAAGTTTACAAAACTTAGAAAAATACCTAAAGCAATCGCTTTTGTCTGCCAAGAAGTATGTCCAAGTATATCTACTATAATCGTCTATAATTACAAAGGCGTATTTGCTACCTCCTAGGCTTGTTGTATAAATTGGTCCAAACAAATTCATATATATCAATTACAGTGGTCTAGAGGTACTTATTTGATTCTTTGACTTGAGACTACCTTTTATTTGTTTTCCTAATTGACAAGCATCACACACATTATCTTTAACAAACTTAATGTTTGGAATACCTCTTACAAGTTCTCTAGATGAGATTTGAGAGATTAGTTTCATGCTAGCATAACCTAATTACCTATGCCAAAGCCAAGCATCGTCATTCAAAACTGAAAAATACATTTCATTACAAAGATCATCAATGTCAATAGTGTATACATTATTTTGTTTTAGGGTAACCATAGATGTGTTTTTGTATGATTTTTTAATAATGTAAGCATTGGATTCAAATCTAATAATGTATCCTTTATCACATAATTCACTAATGCTCAAAAGATTATGTTTTAAGCATCAACCAATAACACATCTTCAATCAAAAAGTTGAATTTGTTATCTATGGTTCCTTTGCTAATAATTTTACCCTTGTTATTGTCTCCGAAGGTAACATACCATTCGTCTAGGCTAGTGCGCTTAGAGAATTTAGATGGATCTCCAATCATGTGCCTTAAACATCCACTATCAAGGTACCATCTCCTGCTCCTAGCTTGTGATGGTAAATATTTTTATAGAAAAGGGTGATTTTTAGGTAACCATTTGACCTTGGGTACCTCAAAAATCGATCTACTCAACTTATTATTTTGCATAGAGTTCTTTATGGTTCCTTTAGGAACCTAAATTAATTTGTATGGACTATATCTCTTGAATGGATATTTATAAGCAACATGTCCGAGTTTACAACAAAAGTTACATTTGGTGCGGGGTGATACATGCAAGGTAGGGCCTTTAACAAAGGTGGTTGAATTTTGGTGAGAGCGACTCACAAATCCGATTCCACCTCTTCTATGAACGTGACTCTTATTGGCAAGGATCATGTTCAAGGACTTACTACCAACCTCAAATTTTTCTAAAGTTTCTTTGAGTAGCAAGTTTTCTTTCTCAAGTGCCTCTAAGTGTTCACACTTAGTGCATGAAGGCAAAGAGGGATTATCATGCTTAAAATTTTCAAAATCAATATTTAAAAGGGCATGATCCTTTTTCAAAGAATTATATTTTTTACTCAATATTCAACATTCATCAAACAATTCATAAAAAGCACTCAAAAGCTCATTGAAAGATAAATTTACATCTAATAAACTACTTATCTCATCTCTTATAACCATTAGTGTGTAGTTGACGATCTCCTTGTTGCTTTGTTCTTTGCCTTTGGAATCGCTCGAATCATCCCACATTGCTTTAAGCGTCTTCTTCTTCTTTGGTTATTTCTTCTTCATTTGGGGACATTTACTTTTGAAATATCTCGGCTTCTTGCATTCATAGCATATAACTTATTCTTTCTTGGGTTCAATTTTATTTTTAGTGTCATTTTTAGATTTATTTCTCTTTATGAATTTTTTTAACTTTCTTATCAAGAGTGTCAAGTCATCATCATAGTCCTCATCACTTGAATTTTCTTTCAAATGGTCTTCATGAGTTCTTAGTGTTATATCCTTCCTGTTCTTTGGAAGGTTGTTCTCAAGCTCTTCATGAGCATTGCAAGTCATTTCGTAGGTCATTAATGACCCGATAAGTTTTTTGAAAGAAAAATTATTCAAATCCTTGGCCTCTTGAATGACCGTTACTTTAGGGTCCCAACTCTTTGGAATGGATCTCAATATTTTATTAACAAGTTCAAAGTTAGAAAAACTTTTACCAAGTCCTTTTAGACTATTGACGACATCTATAAACTAGGTGTACATGTCTCCAATTGTCTCACTTGGTTTCATCAACTCATAAGTATGGATTAAAAGATTAATTTTGGACTCATTTACTCTACTAGTGCCCTCGTGAGTGATTTTGAGTATATACCAAATATCGAAAGCCATTTCACAAATAGACATTCGATTGCACTCATTTTTATCTAAAGCGTAAAACAAGGCATTCATAGCCTTAGCATTTAAAGCAAAAGTCTTCTTCTCCAACTCATTCCAATCGTTCATTAGAAGAGAAGACTTTTGAAAGCTATTTTTCATAATTTTTCATAGCTCAAAATCCATAGAAATTAGAAAAATCCTCATTATAGTCTTCCAATAGGTGTCATTCATCCCATTGAACATAGGTGGACGTGTGATTGAGTGACCATCTTGGTTACCGGAAAATATCATTTCTCTTGGGTTTCAAACTAAAATGAGAGTGATGTCGCTTTGATACCAATTGTTAGGATAAAAAACGGCACTAAGAGGGAGGGGGGGGGTTGAATTAGTGTAGTAGAAAAATTACGTCGGTTTAAAAATCTTCATACGATAAAATCCGATTCTGACGAAAACCATTTTTTTTTTCTTGAATAAGTAGAGAAGAGGGGATTGGATAGTTTATAATGAAGTAAAGTTGAATGCAGTAAAGATATTAAGTAGTAAGGAATGAACACACCGGAATTTATAATGGTTTGGTCGTTGTGACCTATATCCACTTCTGATTCCTCCTCCGTTGAGGTCATCGGCGTCCACTAATGGTCTTCCTTCAATAAGAAAAGACCAACCACTGCTTTACAGTACTTTCTCCTTTTTACGGGTTCAAGAGATAACCCTTGCAAGCCTCACACCTCTTCTTGGATGATTACAAAGCTAAAGAGATGGAGGAGGAGGACTCTTCTTAATTTTACAACACTTTTAACACCCCAACACTTAAAAGAGTTTTTTCACACTATAATTGCACTTTGTTACCCTTTCATACAGAAAAGGGTAGTGTTTATAGGCCCCAATAGCTTGAAAATTGGAGTAAAAAAGTGTCTCATCCCAGATTTTCGGGGTACCAACGGTACCATCGCCAGTTCTGGGTGATACCATCACCTGACACTCTGACACTAGGCGATACCACTGCCCAGTCTAACGGTACTACCGCTTGACAGAGTCTCAGATACTGAGCTTTAGCAGTACCATCGCCTATTAGGGTGGTACCACCGCTTGGTAGTAATAATTGTCGGTGGTACCACCGCTTAGTCTAGATGGTACCACCACTCAATCTGGGCAGTACCACCGCCAAGACCACCTGGGAGATCATTCCCCGGGCAATTCTACCACCCTAGTCTGGCGATGCCATTGTTAGACAGGGTCTAGCAACCTGGTTGAGCCTTGAATCCGGCCTAAACTAGTCTAATTATGGGCTCAGTTGGCCCTTAACAGGGTTAATGGGATTACCTCCCAAACATAGCCCTAATTATGTGCTAACTATGATTTTTAAGGCATACACTAAACAAAACAAGCTCAGTAAGTCTAGGTTTCTTTCGGCGAGCTTCCGGTGATCTTCCAGCGGACTTCTGATTATCTCTCAACAATCTTCCAACGGACTTCCGGTAAGGTCCTGGACTTCACGACAATCTTTTTGGCGAGTTCTGATGAGCTTTTTCTCAGTCAGTTCCGATAGCATTTTCGACGAACCTCCGGACTTCTGATGAACTCTCAAACTCTCAACTAAATCTCGATCTTGACTCCGGCACTTCATTTTGCTTTATGCCTTAATCACTATCATAGTTAATCCTACATACTTTTTTTAACATATAGATTTGATCAAATAATTTACTAATTAATTTCATCATCAAAATCCAAGATTCAATAATACCACCGCCTGACAGATTGACAACTAATAGTACCACTACCTGTTATTCTAACATTGGGTGATACCACTGCCTAGTCTAATGGTACCACTATCCAATCTAGCGATACCACCGCCTAATACAATCTTGAAAATTGTGTCTAAGCGGTACCATTGTCGGTCTGGGCAATACCACTACCTAGACAACTTGGGAGGTCAAGTCTCAAGCAGTGCCATCGCCAACCCAGGTGGTGCCACTGCTTGGGCTTGTTGAGGGTTGCTGCATGGGCCTCACTTAGCCCAAAACATCCTCAACTCAGGCCTAAAGGGCCCCTAATTGAGTTGGTATTATTTCATCCCAATACGGACTCAATTAGACCTAAACTAACTTGATCTTGATAAATTATTACAAAGCACGAAGTCTGTCATGTCATTGGTTCTTCCGGCGCTTCATCTGATCCTTCGACGCATCGTCCTCTCCTTCGGTGCATTGCTCAGTCGGTATGTTGACACCTATAACTTCCGATCTCCTTGGTGCAATATTCGATCTTTTGGTCCAATGCCCGAAGTCATAGCATGAAGTCCTTCTACTAGCACGTCAACCGATCCTCTAGCCCAACGTCCAATCTCCTAACATATACAACTTCGGCCCAACGTCCAATTCCTCCTGCTTTAATCAATTTTTTTGTTCTTAATTGAAGCTAGTCCTGCATCACTCAAAACACAGATTAGATCACAAATTTATCAATTAATTTTTTTATCAAAATTCGAGATTCAACGTTCTTTACTCTACCTTAGCTTGTATGGTGTTGGATGAGTCTCTATTTATAATTTTAAGTGCCTCACCAGTGATTTGGATACAATGTTACCATAGATCCTATTGTCTATTATCAATATGTAAACTTTGTTATTAACACTGCATCAAAAATGAAAGATTTTCTTATGCTAAGATGGATATTCTTATCTTGAGGTGAGTAATAATCTTTTTACAACATATGCGACAAGTTCCCCTTCTTCTTATGCTATTTCAGCATTATCAATATCGTCAATCGTATCATCTTGAGCATCTCATTCTTCTTCAAAGTCATCTTTATGATCTACAAGGTTGATAGTCTTATGAGCATGACACTTGTTAGAATGATGACCAAGCTCCCCACATTTGAAACATTTTTCAATCAGCGGTCGAGCATATGGATTATTTATGGTAGTCAGGATATTCTTATTTTGCCTTGTTGCTCCTCTAGTATTTGTGTCTTGATTTGTAGGTTGTATTTGACTCATTCACAACTTCTCTTTATTAACAGCACATTGTGTTATCAGAGTAGAGAATTACTAGGTAGCAATTGAAGGTCGAGTCAACAACATTTCAGCCTTTAATGTCATATTATGAGTTTTATCTATTATCCATATCAGAGTTAAAAGCATTCTATCTTTAATTGTAAATTTTAGTCCATTGACATATATTGCTATTTGTTGGTCTTCTAAATCTAATAAATTATATCTAGTTGAAAGGCATAAGAATTCATCAATATACTCGATTATAGATCGAGTGTCTTGGAAGTAGTTTTGATATTGTTGAAACAATAATTGTTTATAGTCTAAGGGTAGGAATCTTCGTTTGAGAAGTTACTATACCAATGCTTTTCCTCATCTTCTTCTATTATTCTGTAATATGTCCCACCAAGCTATTGTACCTCCATTCAACTTATATAAAATAAGCTTAACTTGTTTGTGATAAGGAATATCCATCACCTCAAAAAAGTTCTCTACTTCATAATTTTAGTTAATAAAAGCTTCAATGTTGAGATGGCCATTAAAACTAGGAAGATATACTTTGAGGCACTAATTCTCAAATAGCTTCTCAAATAGCGTATTTCATTTGAGTGATGCTTAATGTCTTAAGTATCTTTCACTATCATCTTTTGAATCATCATCATATACCGTTGGTTGTTATGGGTGAATAGTATCTCATCGATTAAAGTATCGAGGTTGAACTGCACTTGCACCTCTTATTTGGTTGGTTATGTGATAGTCCACAATTCCTTCTTCGTTTGATCATCTTCATTGGCTGGTTACATATGTTAGATTGCAAGCCCATGTTAATGATTAGGTTGGGCATTAGCATCAACTCTAGCACGGTTGATCCTGTTAGGAACGAGTCAGCACTAAGAGGGGGGTGTGAATTAGTATAGCAGATAAAATCATGTCGGTTAAAAAATCTTTAATTTGATTAAACCCATTTCAGAAATATATTAACTTGAAATTGTATGGAAACATAGTGAAGGAGGAATTTAGTTTGTAATAAAGATAAATAGCAAGAAGTAAATGCAAACCAGATTTTTATAGTGGTTCGATCATCGTGACCTACATCCACTCTCGATTCCTCCTACGTCGAGGCCACCGGTATCTACTATCGGTCTTTCTTCAATAAGTGAAGACTAATCACCTCTTTATAACTCTACTCTCCTTTTGACAGGCTCAGAAGAGAACCTTCACAAGTTTCACACCTCTCTTACAATGAACTCTAAACTCTAAGAGGTGGAGAGGAACGTTCAACACTTTTCAAGCTTTTTCAACTTTTTTCATCAAGGATTCTTTTTCTTTTTTTACCCAATTCTTGCTATCCTAAGAAGGAAAGAGTGGGGTATTTATAAGCCCCAAATGGATTCAAATTTGGAGACCAAAATTTAAATCCTCGAGATTTCAGGGTATGGGCAATACCACCGCCTGCACTGGGCGGTACCACCACCTACTTCCTAACACTGGGCGGCATCAACACCCAGTCTGGTGGTACCACTGCTTAACACACTATCATTGGGCGGTACCACCGCCTAATAGCCTTAGAGACGAAGTTTTTTGAGTTTTCTAGCTCACAAGCGGTTCTACCGCCAATTTTGGCGGTGCCACCTCTTGGCCCAACATTTGGGTCATTGAATGGGCCTCCTAATGAGCCCAAATCACTCCCAATTTAGGCCCAATTGGTCCTCAATTGAGTTAGCATTATTTCACCCCAATACCGACTCAATTAGACTTAAAACCTACTTCGATCTAGACAATTATTACAAAACTCATCAAATGTTGTCCAGTCATGTCATTGGTTCGACGCTTCATTCGATTCTTCGGTGCATCCTCCTCTCTTGTGGCCTATTACCCAATCAGTTAGTTGACCTCCGTAACTTCGATTTTCTTAGCATAATTTTCGCTCTTCTTGGCTTGATGCCCAAATTCTCGGTCTGAAGTCTTCTACCGACGCGTCGACCGATCCTCCGGCTCGACGTCCAATCATCTGACATGTTTCACTTCGGCCCAACATGATTGTTCCTGTTTCAATTGTCTCTCCTTGATCAAAGCTTTCTACATCACTTAAAATATAAATCAGATAAACACTATCAATTTGTTTCATCATCAAAATCTAAGATTCAAGAATCTCCCCCTTTTTTATGATGACAACCAATTGATGACGGAGTTAACCTTAACTCCCCCTATCAATATGCAATATTGATAGAACTCTTAAATTAAAAAATCCAAGTAAAAAAATCATACATAACATCATTACACTTCTCCCCCTTTGTCATCAATAAAAAGGAGAAGTGTATCATCCAAGCAACAAGTTTTAGAGATATGCAAGTTTTACAACATACAAGCTAGCAACAATTTTTCATCACTTTATAACATGCAAGCTAGCAAATTTTATATCATCTTAGATCATGCATAATCACCAAATCATCATTAATTTTAAAGATGTGCAAGATTATAAATTTTGTAAGTTTACATTTGAGCATCTTGAGATAGGCAAGATAGCACTTTTGCTACTCTTGAGATTGCAAGCTAACAATTCTTGGTGATGTTCAAGATAGTAAGTTATTCTCCTTGCAATTTGTAAGCTAGCAAATTTAACAAGTGTTATATCATGCAAACTAGCAATTTTTTCACATATAAAAGTTGGCAAAATTTTACATTGTTTGAGATGTGTAAGATAGACTGTTTATGCATCTTCTTGAAATGTGTAACTTAACAAACATTGCTTCTCTTGAGATTTGTAAGATAGTACTTCTTGCTTCTCTTTTTAGATGAGCAAGCTAGAAAGTTTGCTTCTTTTGCAATGTGTAAGTTTCAAAATTTTGCATCTTGAGCTAGCAATTTTTCTCCCCCTTTATCATTGTCAAAAAGTGTTGAATCTCGGATTTTGATGATGAAACTAATTGATTGTGTTTAGATGTTTAACTGCATTTTGAGTAATGCAGGTCTACTCGATCAGGATTAGACAGTTAATGCAGGAGGAATTGACATTGCGCCGGAGGAGATCACGTTAGGATATTGGATGGCAGAAGGCTTCGGACGTCGGGCATCAGGCCAAGAGCGGAATTGTGCTAAGGATATCGGGGTTGCGGAGGTCAACTGCCGATTGGGCAACAAGCCGAAAGAGAGGACGATGCACTGAAGAATCGGACGAAGCGCCAACCAATGACGTGCCGGGCAATAGAATGTCAATTCGCGTTGTAATAATTATCTAGATCGGAGTAGAGTTTTGGCTTGTGTGTGCAGGATTAACTATGATAACGATGAAGACATAAAGCGAAACAAAGTGTCGGAGTCAAGCGCGAAGGATTTGTTGCGAGTTCGAGAGTTCGACGGAAGTCCGAAGGTTCATCGGGAATGCTGCCGGAACTAGCCGAGAATGAGTAGGGAGCTTGCCGAAGGGTTTTTCGGAAGCTCGCCGGAAGGTTCATTGGAAGTTCACGGAGCTCGCCGAGAAAGATCGGAGCTTGCCAAAGAAGCTCATTGGAACTCGCAAAGATCAAATCGTGAAGTCTAGGAGCTTGCCGGGAGTCCATAAAATGGTTTCCGAGAGTTCGTCGGAAGACCGTCGAAAGTTCGCCGGAAGCTCACCGGAAAAACTCTTGACTTGCAGACTTTGTAATAGGTTAGAAAATGTCTTTAAATTCGTAGTTAGCACGTTAATTAGGGTTAGGATTAGGTGTTAATCCTATAACTCAAGTAGGGGCCAATTGGGCCTGAGTTCGGACTGGTTTGGGCCAAGTTTGGAGCCCAACCAGTGAGCTGAAATAGTGTAGGTGGTGGCACCGCCTAGAACCCAAGAATTGAGCAGTGGCACCGCTGGACTGAGCGGTGGCACCACCCAGAACCCGAGAGGTCGGGCGGTGGCACTGCCACCGACAGGCGATGGCACCGCCAGCCTCGGGAACCCAAGAGAATTCAAAATTTGGAGCCCAAATTTGAATCCTCTTGGGGCCTATAAATACCCCTCAATTCTTAGCTGAGAAAACAACCTTTGAGAAGCAAGAGATTGAGATAAAAGTCTTAGCAAAGCCTTTAGCAAGTTTTTGTTTTCAATAGCTTGAGTGTTCACCTCCCTCTTTCTCTTTGAAAATTTGTAAGAGTGTGAACCACTTATAAAAGGTTGTAAGAGGGGTATTTGTCCTTCCCCTTCAAAGTGATTTGCTAGTGGAAGTTGGT
>NC_025210.1:26201471-26219670 GCF_000313855.2 Musa acuminata subsp. malaccensis
CTTGAAAATTCTTTTTCTCTATCTTATTGACTTTGATGAATCCATCTGTATTATTTTTATGAATCTCATGGATTAACAAAATGATTTGAATTTAATGGGTTTTATTAAAATCATGAACTTGATTTCTCGTAATTATAATTTGAATTTTCTATTGAATGAATCAAGAT
Organism: Musa acuminata subsp. malaccensis; assembly: GCF_000313855.2. NCBI lineage: Eukaryota > Viridiplantae > Streptophyta > Magnoliopsida > Zingiberales > Musaceae > Musa > Musa acuminata. The sequence continues at coordinate 26,201,639 of NC_025210.1, forward strand.
TGTTTTCTATTTAAAAGGAGATTTGTCAAAATGTTTCATGGTCTTTTAGTATTCATGATCTTGATAATTATGTTTTGAAACTTTATGTAAATCAAGATTGTTCATCATGATTCTCTCTTTGAATATTTAAAAAGGAGAATTTTCTAGATGAATCATGATTTTGATGATTGAATATTTGATATGCATAAATTAAGATCTTGCTCTCCTACTATTCTTTTTTCTATTCACCAAAAAGAAGACTAATTCTAATAAACCATGATATGCTATATGAATTTTATTGTATTCATGAAGTAATGTCTCATCACCAAATTTTGTTTGATATTCCTTCATGTGATAATATGAATGCATGAAAACACTTATGATATGATTTTTATATAATTCTATGTATTCATAAAATATTTAATCTGCGTTTTGAGTGACGTAGGATACTTCGATCAGGATGAGATAATTAAAGAAGGAAAATCATGTTGTGCCGGAGGAACATGTTAGAAGATTGGACGTCGGGCCGGTGGATTGATCGACGTATCAACAGAAGGCTTCGGGTCGTGGATTCGGGCATCGGGCCAAGAAGAACAGAGATTGTGCTAAGGATATCGGAGTTGCGGAGTCAACTAGCCGATTGGGCAATAGGTCGCAAGAGAGGACGATGTGCTGAAGAATCGGACGAAGTGTCGAGAGACCAATGACATGCCAGACAACTTGATTAATTACTTACGATTAATTGTCTCGATCGAAGTTTTGTTTTAAGTATGCAGGATTAACTACGATAGCTTGAAGACATAAAGCAAGTCTACCGGAATCAAGTTCGATGGGTGTTCGAGAGTCCGTCGAGAGTCCGAAGATTCGTCGGAAGTGCTGCCGGAACCAACCGAGAAGAAATCGGGGACTTGCCAAAGATTTCAGAAGTCCACCGGAGAGATCGTCAGAAGTTCGCGGAGATCACCGAGAAGGTTCGGCTACTTGTCAAAGACTCACTGAACTCGCCACAAGACCAGGAGCCTATTGGGAGTCCGCTAGAAGAAATCCGAGGATGTATTGGAAGTCCACCGGAAGTTCATCGAAAAGCTCGCTAGAAGGAAACTTGACATTGCTAGTTAAATACTTGCTTAGGACTATGTCTTAATTTCATAGTTTGCATGTAATTAGGGTTAGGATTAAAGGTTAATCCTATAACCCGGTTAGGGACCAATTGGGCGCGAGTTTAGACTGGTTTGGGCCAAGTTTGGAGCTCAACCAGTGAGCTGAAATAGTCTAGGTGGTGGCACCGCCCAAAACCCGAAGGATCGAGCGGTGGTACTGCTGGACTGAGCGGTGGCACCGCCCAACACCCAAAAGATCAGGCGGTGGCACCACCAGTAAACGGTCAATATGATATTGACAGGCAGTGGCATCGCCAGCTCCGGGAATCTAAGAGGAATTCAAAATTTGGGGCCCAAATTTGAATCCTCTTGGGGTCTATAAATACCCCTCAATTCTCAGCAGACAATACAACCTTTGAGAAGTTAGAGATTGAGATAAAGCCTTAGCATAGACTTTAGCAAGTCTTGTTTTCAATAGCTTAAGTGTTCACCTCCCTCTTTCTCTTTGAAAACCTATAAGAGTGTGAACCACTTATAAAAGGTTGTATGAGGGGTATTTGTCCTTCCCCTTCAAAGTGATTTGCTAGTGGAAGTTGGGAGCCTCATCGAAGAAGGCTTCGCAAGTGGATGTAGGTCATTTGACAGAACCACTTTAAATTGGTGTGTTCCTTGAATGTGTGAATGTTTACCTTTCTGAAACCGTTATTTACATAGCAGCAAGCTTTTGGTTTTCATCTCCTTACTTTACTCGAGCTGCTTTTACTAAGTCATTCTTCGTCGAATCGAAATCTGTACACATTTACGAAATCATTTTCAAACTTACAAGTTTTAATCCACTGAACTAATTCACCCCCCCCCCCTTTCTTAGTGCCGCTCCGATCCTAACAATAAGTTCTTCAAGTGAAAAAATATTGAGATCTTTTGCTTCTTGTATTGCTGTTAGTTTAAGATCCTAACTTTTTGGAAAGGATCTCAATATTTTATTAACGAGTTCAAATTTTGAAAAACATTTACTGCTTTTAGACTATTGACGACATCCATAAAACGGGTGTACATGTTTCTAATAGTCTAACTTGGTTCAATTTGAAACAACTCAAAATCATGCATCAAAAGATTTGTTCCATACTCTTTTACTTTATTCGTGCCTTTGTGTGTGATTTCAAGGATGAATCAAATATCAAAAACCGTTTCGCAAGTAGAAACCCAATTAAATTCATTTTTGTCTAATGTACAAAATAGGGCATTCATAGCCTTTGCATTTAGAGAAAAAGTCTCCTTCTCCAAATCATTCCAAAGGTTTATTGGAAGAGAAGACTTTTGAAAACCAAATTCGACTATATTCCATAAATCGAAATTCAACGAAAGTAAGAAAACTCTCATTCGAGTTTTCCAATATGTGTAGTCTATCCCATTGAACATGGGAGGACGAATGAGAGAAAATCCTTCTTGAAAGCTGAAAAGAGTTATTTCTCTTGGGTGTTAAACAAAATGAGAAATAACGAGGCTCTAAGACCAACTGTTAGGAACGAGTCAGCACTAAGAGGGGGGGGGGTGAATTAGTGCAGCAGATAAAATCATGTCAGTTAAAAAATATTTTATTTGATTAAACCCGTTTTGAAAAAAATATTAACTTGAAATTGTATGAAAACGTATTGAAGGAGGAATTCAGTTTGCAATAAAGATAAATAGCAAGAAGTAAATGCAAACCAGATTTTTATAGTGGTTCGATCATCATGACCTATATCTACTCCTGATTCCTCCTCCGTCAAGGCCATCGACATCCACTATCGGTCTTCTTTTAGTAAGCGAAGACCAACCACCTCTTTACAACTCTACTCTTCTTTTGACAGGCTCAGGAGAGAACCTTTATAAGTTTCACACCTCTCTTAGAATGAACTCTAAACTCTAAGATGTGGAGGGGAACGCTCAACACTTTTCAAGTTTTTTCAACTATTTTTCATCAAGAATCCTTTCCCCCATTTTACCCAATTCTTGTTATCCTAAGCAGGAAAGAGTGGGGTATTTATAAGCCCCAAATGGATTCAAATTTGGAGCCCAAAATTTAAATCCCCAAGATTTCAGGGTACGGGTGGTACCACCGCCTGCACTGGGCGGTACCATCGCTTGCAGCTTGACATTGGGCAGTACCACTGCCCAGTTTGGCGGTACCACCACCTGACACTCTGTCATTGGGTGGTACCACTGCCTAACAGCCTCGGAGATCGAGTTTTTCGAGCATTCCAACTCACAAGCGGTTCTACCGCCAATTCTAGCGGTTCCACTACCTGACCCAACATTTGGGTTATTGAATGAGCCTCTTAATGAGCCCAAATCACTCTCAATTTAGGCCCAATTGGCCCCTAATTGAGTTAGCATTGTTTCACCTAAATACTGACTCAATTAGACCTAAAATCTACTTCAATATAGACAACTATTACAAAGATTATCAAATGTTATCCGGTCATATCATTGGTTCGATGCTTTGTTTGATTTTTCGGCACATCGTTCTCTCTTGTAGCCTATTGCCTAATCAGCCAGTTGACCTTTGTAACTCTGATTTCCTTAATGCAATTTTCGCCCTTCTTGGCTCGATGCCCGAATTCTTGGCCCGAAGTCTTCTACTGACGCGTCGACCGATCCTCCAACGAAATGTCCAATCTTCTAACATGTTCCACTCCGGCCCAACATGATTCTTCCTGCTTCAATTGTCTCTCCTTGATGGAGGCTTCTTGCATTACTCAAAACATAAATAAGATAAATACTATCAATTGGTTTCATCATCAAAATCCGAGATTCAAGAGATCTTGCCATCATCATAAACTCAATTGGCACCTAAACTCAAGTTAGTATATTGTGTATCTCTCGAAGTTCTTAGGTCATTATTGCTTCTTATGCTTCTAACGTCGCCCATAGGGCTGACACTCCCCGATCATTATTGTTGAAGTAATTACCATTACCTCCATCATGAAGGTCATTACCGTCGAAATTACCACTACCATCACCAATAACGTCATTGTGGTTACCACCATTATTGTCATTAGACCTTATCTTGATGGGCTATAAGGTTGTACTTAACAAATTAAGTTTCTAATACATAAAATCTACTATAAGTGATAAGAGTATATCATACTTCTTAATTTTCTAACCATAAACATATTATGCTAATATCATACCAATGATGCAAAATGAAAATAAAAAAAAAATACTACTAAAAAAGATTCTAACAAACTGACCTTATAAGAGAGTACGAGAGATATCAACCTCCAAAATGGCATCATAGTGCGTCTCGATGTGTCCCGTATCAATAATTGACAATAACTGCCCTATATTATCAAGATCAAAGGCAAGAATAATTAGGCAGTTAACTTGATCTTATCCTAGGCTAACTAGTAAAAAAAGGTTCAGAGATTGAGTATAAAAAGGAACCTATATGTTTTCGCTAAGAGAGGACTCTCTATACACTAATTCAATCATACAACTTATATTAGTGTCTTTTCTCCTTCGCTAACTTAGGCATTAGAGAGACCACACCAGAAAACCATGGGTGTCGGCCTATCATGCAGGATCATCGACTACTCGAAGATACTCGGATGACCTAACCCCCCATGGAGGAACCTTGCAACTAGGAAGATCTCAGTCCGCCTACTTGACCATCCAGAATCTGGTCCTCACCAATAGAACAACTCTCGACCAAGCAACCTATACAGTCTCACCTCACTAAGTCTCCCACGTTAGTCAGAAGAGATGAGCCTACACAAACCAAGTGAATCAACTCATCAATCGAGGGTACTCATGACAGCATCACACTCGTATCTTGCAATGCAAGGATCAGAAAGCCAAGGACAGGGATCAAGAAAAGCTTCTGAGGTTTGGCATGGGTACTTATCATGGTCAGGATCAAGCAAGAAGGGGGCACCAAGAGAGGTCTCATGAAAGAATATGCTCCTTTACGGACTACTGGATTTGAGAATCCTAAGGTTTCAAAAAGGTTAATAGGGAATAGAATTTTTTGCATGAAAATTATTATGACTTCATTAATGTACATCATGCGATTCCTTAATTTGACTGAGGACGCATCATCATGATGTAATCGTCATGTTTTGTTTTTTTTTCTTTTTTTTTTCTATGAGTTGATAATATGGACATAATTATTGTTTTTGATTCATATAGTATGGACATGCGTAAAATTTATTAAGAAATAAACTGAAATTATAAGTGAGAGAGTAGAAACTATGGAGAATAGAAAAGAATGGAGGGGAAGAGTATATGGAGGTCTTATGATATTTGTACGACATAAGATTGAGAGGACATCATGTTTAGGTGTTAAACAACATATTCCACTTCCAAATAAATGAACAAAGATAATCTCGCAATACATATAAAAAATTCCACCAACTTAAACATTAATAGAGAATCAAATAAAGATAATAGGTCATTGAAACATTATGTACCATATTTTAAGCAACAAACATCAACAAAATTTATGCCTTTGGTCTTGATTAATGTTCTTTTGATTAAGATATTTAGTGAAGTATCACCAAGTATACGCAGGTAAAATGGTGTCCATATGTTTTCCGTTTGAGAGGAGAAAATTATACATGTCTTTGGAGTCTTTGATATTTGAAGTCTTTGCAGATAAAATGATATTTGAAGTCTTTGGATTCGTTTTAGCACAGTTTATTCTTTGCATACTCATAACTTTATTCTCCGTATAAAAAGCTCCTTTCGCATGAGAAAACTATAACAATTTGAAACTACAACAATTTGACAATGACAGTCACTGTAAAATCATAAAAATGGGACAAAAAGTGGAGTTTTCAATACTTTTTCTCATGTTTGAAGAGAAAGAATATTCTCCATAATAACTTTTTTTTGTCCAAATGACAAAAATAAAAAAAAGTTACGTTTTAAAGAAATATTATGGGATATAACAGTGTGCATAAAAATGTTGCCCTTGTTTTGTGAATAGAAATCATAAATGCAAAATTGTACAAAATAAATTATGTTAATCAGTCAAACTAGAAAAATCAAAAATTGACTTACAAGTCATTTGTTGATAGTTGATCCATGTCATAGAGTCAAGCCGATATAGACCGCTTCATAAAGAATTTCACTTTTTAATAATCTATCAAGATCAATCACATGCAAAACAAGTATTGAGAGCATGCTCAATATAATCACTCTAATGTTGAGGTCTTATGTGAGGATCTAAAATAAATTTGTAGAATTTGAAGTATGAGTGAACTCCTAATTATGGAATAGAGGAACATGTTTCTGAAATATGAAATAGTTTAGAGAATATTTTACTTCCTAACTCACGATATTGTGATGGATCAAATTAGACTCCATCTGTCGAATTAATCTCAAATATTGATATATTATTATTTTAATATAGGATAAAATTTGATCGATATTTTTATCTAATTATAAGAATGGTTTGGATAAATAAGAATTAGTTAGACCGAAGAATGAGAAAAGATAAGTAAATAAAGAAAAAGAAGAAAATAAAAGTAGAGCTCGCAAAGAAGAGTGGATGCGAGCATATATATATAAACTAACTTTACTGAGTCAACGATTAATTCAGTTTTGGTAACTATGCATGAGAGTACACTTTAGAACATCATTTTCTGACAATATTTTGCGTAGGCTATTTGTGACATGCTTATCTCACCAGAACGAGATTCAATCCAATTTATCATTGTCTTAGTTGAGTTGAACATTGACAGCGTTGCTTTCTTTTTTATTGGTCAACAACAATGACATAAAATAAAAGCAAATTACTGGAAAGCTTTATAAAAGGAGTGGTAGGAGAAAATAGAGATTTCAAAATAAAAATAAAGATGGAAAGTCTTTAAAATCGACTGATGCAATTATATAATTCCAAATTGCTAAGCAATTTCATATATATATATATATATTTAAAATTTATTGCTTTACAGGAATATAAAATTAATTTTTTTTTATCATGTCACGCATGTACTGTTCCCAACGAATCTTGGACAGCTGCACTCATGGTTATCTACATCCTCTACCGTTTGTTGGTGGTCCCCGCAATCTGACGGCGGATATCCAGAGAACAAGTTTCAACTGCGGTCGGGGAAACATATCTAGCGCATCGTTCACCCGGCTTCATATTTTACAGAACCTAGGACCCACTTGATGATTAATTAATCTTGGAGAACGAGTCGTTCGGAAGGTACGTCATGGTCGAGTAAGCAAAATGTTTTCGGGGTACAGAAATATCTCTCTTCGGAATCAGCGATCCCAGGCACGTGACGAATAATCCAACCGTTCACGACGCCCATCTCTCTCTCCACCGCGCGATGTGAATCAAACGGCTATATTTGGGCGGCGAGGCTCGACGCTAGTATTGCGGCTAAGAACGAGCGGCGAACGGGAGAAGAAGAGAATATCTGATCACCCATCACACGATTTATTCCAAGGGTCCAAGACTATACGGCGGGACCCAGCGGTCATCTGCCTTTTGATTGGGTAGCCGTAGTGTGTCGAATTTATTGTGAGGATCTAGAATGGAGAGGGGGAAGGTATCGTCGGGAGCGAATGGACAGAGATCACGCGGATCGATGACGTGTTTCCAGGAAAAGTCCCGTCCCAACTCCTATGTCGCCCTCGTTTGCCAACCATCTCGAGCCGTTGGATTTTGATTTCCCCTCTACCACGCCTCTTCACGCACCCACCACTCTTCGCCCCTTCTTATCCCTCCCCTCCCGCCCTCCCAATGCCTTCTTGACCGATTCGTCATCCCTCTCCACCGCTCCGAGCCAAGAAGCCCTGATCTCACGGTAAAGTTCCGTCCTTTTCGCTCTCTTCCCCGCGATCTCTTTCGGGTTTCTTTGGTGTTTTGGGATTCCCGGGAGATTCCTGCCCGATCTGATCGTGTTTGCTGCAGATCTCGCCATGAAACGGGGTAAATCGAAGGCGGATGCCCCCAAGAAGGCCGATAGCAAGTGAGAATCTGTTCTTCTTGCTCGTTTGCTTGGTGGATTGATCGGTGTCTTGAAAAATTAGGGCTTTGGAATCTGATGGTGATCTTTTTTTTGTGATCTTTTGGGGGGTTTATTCAAGACTTTCGGTCAAGAAGGGACCGGAACGGGCTAGTAAAAAGCCGAGGAAGTCGAAGGCGGACAAGGATCCCAACAAGCCTAAGAGGCCTGCCAGCGCCTTCTTCGTCTTCATGTGAGCTCTCCTATCACTTGCTTGACTTTTTCTTGCCTGTCCTTCCTATTCAACTTTCGGATCTAAATTTTTTTTGCTTGATATGATGATTTATGTTTCTCCTTTTTGGATTGTCAGGGAAGAATTCAGGAAGTCATTCAAGGAGAAGAATCCGAACAACAAGTCGGTCTCTGTGGTAATATTCGTCTTTCTCTCTCTCTTGCAGATCCATTTTCTGAGAATTTGAATCTTTTTGTTGAAATAAAATTCCACAACTAGTTTGATCTCTCAAATTATCTGTCTTTTTTTGTTAAAAAACCATTAATTGCAGCTGCTTTAATCTAATTAGGTTGGTAAAGCCGGCGGAGACAAGTGGAAATCCCTGTCAGAAGCTGTAAGTAATTGTAGCTTTTCTTTCTTTTTTAGTTAGACTGTTGATCTTGCTAAAATTATTTACCTGAGCAAAGCTACATGTTCGAATTCCAGGAAAAGGCTCCTTATGTGGCCAAGGCGGCTAAGTTTAAGACGGAGTACACCAAGAAGATAGCTGCATATAATAAGAATCAGGTAGAGTTCTCAAATTGAATTTTTTTGGTACCCTTTTTTATTTATTTGGAGATTAATTATTTAACATTTCTGATGATGGTTGACTGAAGTCTGGGGGAGGAAGTCATGCTGCTGGGGACGAAGACGAGTCTGACAAATCCAAGTCTGAGGTGAATGATGACGAAGAGGATGAAGAGGGAACCGAGGAGGTCTGTAATCATCAAAAAAGATTTTCTAAGGTTGTTGAGTTGCTATTGGCAAAATTTATATGCTAATCCTATGATTTGATACTGTCTTGGAACAGGAAGAGGAGGATGATGAGTGAGGGAATAGAAGCAAAGGCTCCTGTGGGCTGTGTTATCCTTTGTTTTTTTTTTTTTGCCTTTGTTCTAGTTCCTATTTGAAGCAGGACAATTCTATAAGATATCACTGTCTTCTATGATGGCAAAGCCATGGCCTGGCTCTTCGTCACTAACATGTACCTAATTTCATCTAACGCGAGCTAATTTAGGGCCCACTTACCCTGTTCTTGCCCATTATTGTGGTGGTTTATGCATGAGTTTGTGCTATTCAGTTGCTCCAGGTGATAGGAATATTATGAGATTGATCAATAGCCATTTGGTCTTACCATCTACTTGAGATATTTGATGTGTGGTGGAGGAGCATTTACTGCTTTTTTTGTTGGCTAATAATTGGTGTTTAGGAGCCTGTCTTCATGTTCATCATTTAAAGAGCCTTTTAAATAATTGCAATGTATGAGGTGACCCAGTATGAGCTGTAGAATAATTAATGCTACCACCAAGTCTCCATCTGACAAGGCCAGCACAGTACGTATTGCTTCGCCTGCTTGCTGCGGTAAGTGGTGATTTTAATTTCTGTTGTGCTGTTCTAAATGCCGTGTCTAACACAATCTAGTAGTTTCCTTCGAGTGCAATAGAAGAAGGTTATTTACCACCTCAAATTATGTTCATCGGCAATTAAATGGTTTAAACCTGAGATGCATGTAGCTTTCGAAGTATTGCAGTAATAAGTGTAGTGGTTATTGGAAAAAGGAGAACAATAATTTAGTTGTTTGTATTCTATTTCACCTTGGGTCACACCATATTGATGATTATTTCTTATGTGATTCTCGATGCGTTATGCTTTTTTTCCGTGGCCGACATGCTGTGCTGAAATCAATTAATGTGGCACCGCGTGAAATCGACAAAACTCTTTATTGTTCACTACCCGTATAGCAACACGCAATTTTATTTCTTTATTATTAATTTTCTGTTATCATATTTTAGTATGAGGTTGGCAAATTTTAGCCATCTTAATTATTATAGTATCACGATTTCAGCTTGCTAAACATAATATTTATTAATGCTCGATTCCGTTACTGCAACACAAGAACCTCTCTCAACTGATTGACACCGTACAATAAACTCATCTTTTTTCCGCTGACTTCTGACTTGACCTCTTCTTCTAATAGGATTCTTTTGCTTCGCTGTAACATTAACCAGATTGTTGTGATTGGAATTCTCACTTGAGACTTTTTTCTTACATTTTTAATTATTTATTTATTCTGTCAAAAAAGTAATATGTGGCTTCCGTAGCATAGTGGTAGTGCGTTCGCTTCGTAAGCGAAAGGTCGCGAGTTCGATCCTCGCCGGGAGCTGACTTTGTTTTAGTGACTCCTTATTTTTTTTTCTTATTTTTTTTAATATAGATTTTCTTCTAAATTTTCTCTTTTTTATATATCAAATTGCAGATTCTACCGGATAGAAGAATGGGCAAAGTTTCTTGTCCCCCTGTTATTTTTTCCTTCCTGATTTTCCTATTATTTAACTTATTTATCAGAGAAGAATGGGCAAAGTTTCTTAATCTTCTAATCTCCCTAATTTTGTTTCTGCTTTCATGGATTTTTTCTTCTAAATTACCGTATGTTTCCTTCTTCTTATTTTCCCTCCCACTGTTTTTTTTTTCTCTAACTTTTTTTTTTAATTTCTTCCTGTTTTCCTTTCCCAATATTTTGTATTCCTTTTTATGTATTTTTTCCTTCCAAACTTTCCTGATTTATCTTCTACTATAGATCAAATTGCAGAGTCTACTAGAAAGAATAATTAATGAAGTTTTCACTCCACGTATTCATGTTTTCCTTCTCAATTTCCCTGCTACTGGAACTGTTTATTATACATGTTTTCTCCTGTTTTTCTCTCCCCCTTTTTGTCTTCCCAATTTTTCTATTTATCATTCTTTCTATTTTTCTCTCCCCTTATTGTTTTCTTTCTAAATTTCCCTTTTTTTTCTTCCGTGTATATTATTTTTTTACTAAATTTGCTAATTATTTATTCTATTAATTTATCTTTATCCTTTTGTAGATTAATTTGTAGATTCCTTTTATATGACGATCTTAAAATTAATTTGTAGATGCTAATATATTGGGGAATATACATGTTTTTTAATTTCCTTTTTACTTGTAGGATACAAGATTGGGATTTGGAGTCGAGATAGTGCTTTTTAGCACCGGTTAAAATTTGAACCTCATTAGTTGGAGTACCTTGAGGTCATTGACCTTATTATTGTTAATTTAAAATCTCTTAAGTATACCTCTAACCGTAAAACCTCTATTGATCGTAATCTCACAATAATTAGACAAGAGCCAATCGGTTGGTCCATCAAGGGTGGAGGTAATATTAACACTAACACTAAAGAAACCTTTATGCAAATCACCAATCTTAAATAAAGAGAATATGAAATGATTCTCATGGATGATGAACACACTGCTTTTCTTTACCTTTATAGCAAAATGGAAGTCCTTAATAAATAGTATATCTTTTACTAGTGGAATAAGGCTAAAACAAGTTAGCTTGAGAGGGTGACTGTAATATAAGATGTTTTTCACATACTTATATAGTGTAGGAAAACAAGAATTAGTATAGGAAAAGAAGAATCACATACATATGCTTGTGAGGAATGATAAGATGAATTACTAAGCATAAGAAAATACCTAGAGAATTTGCTTGTTGGTATAATGCTCTTTGAAATTTCTTTGATGAAACTTGTCCCATTACCGAGAGATAGTGTCTTCCATTGAAGGGCATCTCTTTTAGTGATCCTATTGATCTGTCTAAACTATTCATCTTGGAGGAGATCCACATTACTTTTTTCTAGATGGGGAAAGATAAATCCCTAAGGCAATAGTTTTATCATTGAGTTTTACTTGACCTCTTGGGACAAACTTAATAAGAATATCATCAAAGTCTGTAACATATTCCATGAGGATATAGTTATATTCATACGAGTTGGGGTAAGATCTAACTCGTATTCATCTTCAAAATACCCAATAAGTCTAAAGTTGAGAGTTTTAGATCTATCACTTTATGTAATGCGATTTAAAAACTCTTTGCTAAAACATTGCTAACTTCTTGAAACCCCTTCTTAATGGATTTGTCGATCAAAAGCTATCAACCTTCATGATGGTTAGAAATATACATCATGATATTAGTGACATACTATGTCTAAATCTAATTATAAAAACCCTTTTCACACTTTTAAAATTCAGACTTTTCTAAGGCTTATGACAGAGTCTCTTAGGTGATTGTTTTTTTTTTTTAATTTCAATTACTCAAACATTTTGTGAAGAATACGAAACAAAATTTGTAGGTCTGTCTTCGACAAAAACATCCCACGAGACATCCTCCTCCCTATTGCGGCCAATGATAAGGAGCTCTCTAAGTGCAAATGTAAATTCAATTGATTGAAACTAGCGACTAGCAATTTGATATCAGCAACTATAGATCGCACGGGCCACGTCACAAGGGGTTAAAATTCAGATAGCATATTTAGGAGATTTAAGCAATTTGATCGAATTATTTATTAGGACTGTCTCATCCACTGGACTTCCTGTAGACTCGCAATCAACGCTTCTCCCTTGGTCTATATTGGTGAAGCCACATTGCTAGCAATGTACCCTGCAGCTATCAATTGCTACCATCCATCACTAAGGAATAGCCAATTCATGCACAAATAGAAACTGCTTCAAATGAGACATCACAGTCTCAATGAAACCCATCTTGACATTTATTTTTTCTAACTTCTTGCACTCTATTTTTACTCCTCTCAATATCCTTGTTAATACAAAATAGGTTATTCTACAATCCTCCTCCTGATAGAAGAACTATTGGCATGGCGGTTGTAAAAATGGGTATCATTTCTAGCCAACCATAAGTGTCACAAGAAAACTACGATGAGGCATATAATGTATGATCGTATAAAGTTTGGGTTCAACAATCGGTCGACTCAATATCACATTTCAAATGAAAGTTTTAACGAGGAGACAACTATCATAGAAAGATCAAGCATAAAATTAAAAAAAAAAAAATCTATTACTTATAAAAGTAATGTATTAACTACAAGACATGAAATAATAAAATAAAAACATGATAGAAAGCTTATGGATGCATAAGAATGCAGGTTATCTTTGGACAACACTTGGGTGTTCTCAATAGATTACATATTACTTCCAGTTTCAGTTTTCTCATTCTCTCTCATTACTAGAACCTCATCTTGAGGTTTGTACAATAGGAAGCAAGCTTTAGGGACTTCTCACAATAGCTGGACGAAGCTTTGATGCGGAGCCTAGACTCTTGGAGCTCGAGGAAGAAGGGTACGATTGGGATGATCGTTTATGTTGTGTAGAATTCTTTCCTTATCTCTTCTGAGATTAAAAAAGTTAGGGTTGACTGAGCTTTTGGTATGCGTTCACCATTATCTTTGCTTGGCTGGTGGATATCAAGTGTTTCGTCAAACCAATTGCATCTCAAGTGATGAGGAATTTCCTTCCATCCTTTTAGAGTTGATACTTCTAAGGTCGATGAATATAAATAGTATATCGATCCCATAAATAATGGCTCCCAAGAATGACTTAGTATATATCAAGCGAAACCATATCACATATCACCTTGATAATGAATTCCCTAGTAATGGCGAAGTATATCTTGCATTGCTTGTCGATCTTTATCTCCACATAATCATGAAGCTATCTAAGAGGATATAGGTGCAGATGCAATATTGCTTTTAACCTAAGTTTCTTGACCAAGCTCACTAAGATGATGTTCTTTTGGCACTCGATGTCGAAGATCATGCCAATGACTTCTCATTTCACTTAGATCTTTATAGTAAAGAGCACTTCTCAAACCTTTGGATCGAGAGTCAGATTTGAGTCTATAATCTTCGAACTAGTCATTAGAGATAGATTCTGATCTATACGTACGATCAATAAAAGTTCGATGGAGTTATCACTCATGATTGTGGCTCACCGACTTGGATCATTCTTCAATCACTTCTTTGGGAAGAGTTCTGATTGAACCATCCAACACTTTTTCTAATAGTGCAATGTAATTTTATAATATTCATAGAAAAGATCACTTTGTTTCGAGGGAGAAAAAGTTTTACTATCCCTGAAATTCTCTTACACTTTCAATTGGCTCCCTTTGGACTTCTTTGCAGGCTTCTCATTGCGGGTATGATTCTTTCACTTTTAAGAGGCTCAAATCTATATGAATCTATTCATAAGAGGCAATAGTGTATTTCATCATCATTGAGTAGTTGTCGAGGAAAATTCCAAGTGCCATCACTTGTCATCGAAACTCGGTGTACTCTTGCAAAGATTGGTCCATTCATTAGTATAGGTAGTGCTACTTTCTTTATCTTTCTTCAAGATATCTCATAACATAGAATTTCTCTCATACAAGTCTTTCAAATTGTGTCCATAACATATTTTCATCATTATTAGTTCGAAGATAGACTTTCCATCAAGCGAGCATGTGTCCAGTCAACTTGAGTTGCACAAGAATTATCCTACCCTTATTATTATAGTCATATAGATCAAAGGATATATCAAGTTGATCTCTCCATAAATATAAAACCTCAGCATTGATTGAGTTGTTGTAGGTATTGAATCTCAAATTTTGATGATAAAATTAATTGATGAAGTTATGATCTAATCTATGCTTTGAGAAAAGTGATATAGGACTAACTTCAATCAGAAAAGGCAAAATGATTAAAGCAAGAAAAATTAGACGTTGGATCGGAATCAGAAATCGAGCATCAGGCCAGAAGAATCGGATGTTGCAGGAGTCAACATGCTGATGGATTAGGTGATACACTGAAGGTTCAAATGACGCATCGGGAGTTTAGATGAACAAATAACATACTAGACACTTAGATTTCATGTCTTGTAATTGTTTATATCTTAATTATCGTAGTTAGGACTTAAATTGAGTTAATTTTTGGGGTAACCTTACTAACTCAAGTAGGGGCCCATTGGGCTTGATTTGGGGCTGAATTGGGCTCATTGGGAAGCCCATTCAATGACCCAAGATTAGGTCAAGTAGTGGCACAGCCAGACCAAGTGGTGGAACTGCCTATGAGCTAGAACATATGAAGTGTATATTTTTTGGAAAACTCGATGATGGTACTACTAGTCATAGGTGCCCTGCAAGCCAATTACGTGAGTGGTGGCACGTATAACTTGACACGTAGTCTTATTTGCTTATTATTATTATTTGATATTTTATCATTTTATATTGTCTATTATATGAATATATTGTGATATCCATATATCTGTGTAATGAGAATCAGATCATGATGAGATCACGATAATGAGACCGATTCGTCTTTAAACACAGATCCTAAATAATCTCGGTCATAAGTTACTCAAGAGGGACATCGAGATAACTATATAGACTAGTGTGCATATACCCATCCATACGATGGATACAATTAGTCTCATAGTTGCTCGTGTGGGGACACTAGGGATATAGTGCAGATGCTCATTGGAGAATAAGTTCATTGATTGATCCGCTCACGGAATGTTGGATGGTTGATGCCTTATTGTTAGATAGTGATTCCGTTGTCCCAATGGTGTATCTAGTCCTTAGACTTGAGACACCAAGGATGTCTTGTATGAGTACTCCACTCTTTGATCTCAGATTTATAGGTTTGAAGGTTCCAGATTTAGCACAACCGGTCATTAGGAGAGGTAGCTAACCTTATGAGGGTTATTGAGTGTCGATAGAGGATTATATACTCTCGGTGTTATGAGAAAAATATCTCATGTGTTCTTGCTCATACAAATCCCTAGCCAGGGTCATTCGGATTGAGAGAGAAAGAGTTCTCCAAGAGAATCCGATTAGAGTGAGACTTGTGTAGAAATTGTATGGGCATGACAACACTATGTCTGGTATACAATCTCTAGGATATTAGATGGATGATGGACTATAGGTACACGATAGCTGAGGATAGATAGGTCCAAAAGATTTGATTCTCCTGTATCATCTAGGGACTACGACGTAGTGGCCTAGTATGTTTACAGTCAATGAATCGAGTGAATTATTATGAAGATAATAATTCACTAAGTCAGAATGAGTTCTGACATGTATGACTCACGACTAGCTTGATATAGGCCTAGAGGATCACACACACATGGTAGGTGTTACGACTAGTAGAGGTTCGGATATGAGATATCCGTTGGAGCCTCCATCTTATTTGATATCCAATAAACCCCTGAATTATTGGATCATATAGATGAGATCCAATAAGAGCTAATAAGATATTATTAGGTAGAGACTAACTAATCTAAGAGGCTTGGATAGTTGGATGGAAATCTAGTACCCAATATGGTAGGATCAATTAGGGTTAAGTTGATAAGGAGTCTCTATAAATAAGAGGGAACCAAAAACAAACCCATAGGTTAGAGGTTCTTTTTGGCTGCCTCCTTCTATTATTCTCTCCCTCTCTCCTTCTAGCTCCTATTTGGGGCGTATGGACAGCAAGAAGAGGCAGCCCCTTCTTGATTGCGTTGTGCGTGCGAGGAAGAGTTTTGGACAGCGATTTGAGGAGCATCTTCAAAACCCCTACCATATAGATCACCAATAGAGAGGAGGACATTTGATCTTCTTCATCTTATCCCATCGATCTGTAGGATTTTATGCATAGTTTTTTAGTTACACGGGTTTTTGTGTACCAACTTTTGCACGATTATGAAACCTTCTTTTCTATGGGAATTTTAGGATTTTATTTTTCTGTTCTTCTGATGTGCATATGATATCACCCTAGATTTTCTAACTATAGTATCAGAGCTAGGTTGCTCATGCAAAAGATTGGCTTTTAAACTGCATATGTTGTGTTCAATCGTGTTGAAATTATTTTACACGATTGTTGTGATTTTTTTGTTGTAGTTTTCAAATCTATGCTACACCTTTTCTTGTTGTTAAGAGGTGTTTTAGATATGGCTTTTAATGTCAAATTTATTGATACAAAAGGGGAAGAAAGGGTAGCAACTATTGCTGCCCCTTGGATTGGCCGAAGGCTGCTTGCAGCCTTGGCCGAGAGCTCCAATTTACTACTCTCGGCCTGGCCAAAGGCAGCAGGAATGAGAGCAACATGGCTGCCCTCAACTTGATGCATGACAGCACATATAGCCAGGTTTCCTGGCTGCAAGGAGTACCCCTGGCAGCCAGGGTTTCCTGGCCGTAGGGGTTGCCCAAGCGGCCAGGAGTTCTGGCTGCATGGGGCACCTGCAGTCCTGTAGCCATAGTTTCCTGGCTGCAAGGGACTCCTTGGTGGCTAGGGTTTTCTAGCCACGCAAGGCAATCCAATGGTCTAGGATTCCTAGTTTTCGGGGAGTCTCTGTATGGTAAGATTTTCTTGCTTAAGAAGGAACTACCTACAATGTGGGGAACCTGCCATGTGGGGCACCCTATGGTAGGGTTCCCAAAATACTACATATAATTAATTAAAATAGTTTAATTAATTATTATTATATAGTAGTCCTACATGGTGATGTGTGCATGTGATGTATGATATGGACGGATGATCATAGGCTGTGTGATATGTGTACTTGTGATGTGATTATTATTATTATTGGGGCTTGCGAGCCTCCAATTTATTTTTCGTTTATTATCGGGCTTGCGTGCCTGTGATTAAGTTATAATTATATAAGAAGGCGCAGTATGAGTGTGGAAGTGATAGCGAAACCCACAATATCGAGACAGACGATCACAACGCATGAAAATGCATAGAGATGCCGACGGAACCGACGATGACGAGATGGACGATCACAAGGCATGGAGATGCACCATTGCACACATAGATCTTGATGTGAGTGATTAAGCTCACGGGCTCAGGCTCGATCATATTAGGATATGATACATGATCATCTGGTATGATTGCTAATATGATGTATGA
>NC_025210.1:26222844-26243454 GCF_000313855.2 Musa acuminata subsp. malaccensis
TATATATATATATACATACATATATATATATATATACATATATATATATATATATACATACATATATATACATATATATATATACATATATATATATAAATACATATATATATATATACATATATATATACATATACATATATATATACATATATATATATATATATAAGATGAATTGTTTTTTTTTTTTCTGTATGACGATTTTTTGATGCGACCCCGGCTCTCAAATCATCCTACAATAAGCTAAGAATATATGCATGTCACACGATTATGAAGTTTTCTCGAAGACCTTTTTATGTTGACTTGGAGTATGCAAAGTTATCATGATTTTATATGATGTTGAGTCGTCTTGAAGTTATATTTTCCTCCGAGATCTTCTGCTTAGTTGTCTTGGGATCAATTAACGAATGACTTTGAAGAGTTTCATTAGCATTAGAGTTCTACTTCTACACGTTCCTTCTCCAAGTGCATGAATTCATGGGGGACGCTGCCAACTCAAATGAGGATAGAGAATGGCATATGTTTTGTTTTTTGTTGTCGAAAAAAATAAAAACTAATTAGAACAAAGGATTAAAACCTCGTTACCAACTAAAATATTAACGTTAGTCGGTCAATCCTTTTTCCAGAATTAACAAATTCTATTACTTCTGGCATATAAGGCGAGCGAGCAACTTGATTTCTCTCCCTAAATATATGGGTGGCTCTGTAATCCAAAAAATAGTCCACAAAATACAAATATGTATGGATTAAATTATCATATAATCACCGATGATTTATGTCTTTCTTAATATAAATTAAATTATCATAGTAATATATTATTTTATTTAAATAATTATCTTTCATATTTGTATAGTATAGTTAAGGAAATAATTAAAATTAATTTTTTAAATCATGTGAACAAATTAAGAATTTCATTAATATATTAAATTGTTAATTAAATTATATTTTAATAAGTGATATGATTTTTATAAAGTAAATAGTTTACATTTTATTTTTGTATGAACCATAAAAATACATATTAAAATTTTATCTATATTTGAAAGAAAAATAAAAATTAAATTATTGCTTACTTGAGCTCATTTTTTTCTATATATAAGAGGCTTTCCCTCTCTTGTTCCTCATCGAGCATGAATGATTTAGGAGAGGATTTCCCAAGGAGAGGATCTCGAGAAGAGGTAGTATCCTCTATTTTCTTTTATTATCAGTTTTTATTCATATTTTAAAAATTTTAATATTAAAATTATTATAATTTATATAATATATAATAATATTTTTATTTTATAATTTTATAATTAATAAATAATCATCATTAAATTATGATTTTATAATGATTAGTTAATTTGATAATAGTTCTAAATCATTTAATTACACATATTTATGTTTTAAAGAATTATATATATATTTTTATGATTTAATTTATTTTAAATTTGAAATCATGAATCTAAATTTGTTAATTTATAAAAAAAATATATTTGAAGTTAACTTTTATTTTATAATTTTTAAAGTATTTTTATAAATATTAAATTTTAATTTAATAAGATGGGTCAAATTGAGGTTTAGCTCTAGTTAAGTTGATTAACCAAATCAGCTCATGTAACCAGGTATAGCCTAACACATATAGTCAAGTAGAACTCATGTAGCTAAGTTTTGTCTAACTTATATGGTCAGGAATAGCCCAATCCATATGGTCCGGCATGATTGAACATATATGATCAAGTATAGCCTATCACATGTGGTCAAGCAAAACCTAAATCATATGACTAAATATAATATAGTCCACATGGTTAGGTACAACTCAACCCATATGATCAAGTATGACTCAACTCATATAGTCAAACATGGCCCAACTAATATAGCCATGTATGATATAACCCATGTGGCCAAATGTGACACAAATTATATGGTCAAGCACGATCCAACCTATGTGGTTAAACATGGTCCAACCTATATGGCTAAACATGACATAACCTATAAGTCAAATGTGACTTAGTTTAGTAATAAGGATCAATCCAACTTATGAGATGAGGCTCAACACAGTCCAGCCCGCAAAGCTAGACTCGCCCAACTATGCGACTAGCATAGGATATGTCACCACTCTATCCAGTCAATTATACCTTAGCCCAACTTACTTCCTAGGATAGGCATGTGCAGCACACATGACTCATCCAAGACTCAAGTGATTCCGTCTAGGATACCCTATGTGATATAGTCCAAAGCTCAAGTAAGTTAGTTTGGTCTAAATAGCACTATGTGATATAGTCTAATTTTCTTTCCCTTTATTAATTTAAACTCATTTGCTAATTGAATCAGACAGATTTGATCGGTTCAAGCTAGTTTAAGATGATTCCAAATTAATTTGATTAATTCAAGCTCACTTCACTTAATTAAAATTAATCAAATCCAAATTAGATTGGTTTAAGGTGATTCCAAACTAGTTCTATAAAGATTTGAAGTTATTTCTATTAGGTTCTAATTGAATTAGGTTTCGTTCAATTGATACCTCGTATATTTGATAAACTTAAATTTTTATTTGAATATATCATTTAGAAATGATTAGTATTTTCTTCTTTTTCTAGATTAAATTGATTTGATTATTGCTGTATAGTATTTTTATTATACTTAGTGGTCTGTGTTAGAAATGAAATATATGAAATGAGCTATGGGTCTATAATAGAGTCACCAATGGATATACTCTAGTATATGATATATCATGTATGGTTCTTCATAATATTTTCTCATATTATTTCTTAGATGCATGCATCAATGAATGAATAAAGATAAATGAATGATATGGTTGATTATATATCCCTATTGAGAGTAAGTAGAATGATTTCCTTTCAGGATTAGCAAGCTATAAAATGTAATAGTTAGACGATTCCTAATATACTATTAGGACAAATGTATCTCCACTTAGGCAAACGATGTTATTGGGAGTGCGATATATGTTCTCTCTCCGTTCATTATTGGAAGGAATCAATCTCGGAGAATATGTCTTTCCATCTACTATTGAGAGAATGCTGTGATGTATCTCTTTGTTATTTGATTATTATATATATCATCGTGATATGTTGCATATGATTAATGTATAATTTTATTTACTATATTATTTTTCTAATACATGAGTTTCATGATGAACTGATATGTTATCATTTTATATTAGATTGTTGATATTTATATATGTTTCATAAATAGTAAAGATTTTTTATAAGTTTTTAAATATTTCTATTAACATGTATTGTTGCTGATATGTTTTTATTTTATATTTATTCTCAAATTAATCTAAAGATTTGAAGCTTAGGTAAAGAAGATTTTTCGTCACTGATGGCCCGATTAAGAAGATGTGATTTTTTTTAGTAAAAAATATTTAGTATCATAAAACAAAGATTTGAATTTAAAAATATAAAAATTCAAATGATGATTTGTTTTTTTTATAAATATAAGGTGTTACATTTCAAACCTACTTATTCATTCGATAATTTTTTGAAAATGTATAGCAAAGTTGGGATTGATAACTTATCATTGAAAAGGAAAGAAAAAAAATCTTTATCGTAAGAATACAACTATTTGCGTTATTTGAGGAAGAATAATACAAGTAGAGTAGCAATTCAAGTCCGATACCATCACTAGAGGATAAGGACAAATCTTATCATATTTAACTAAGTTGGGAGATCCATCTCATGAAGTCTGTGTTAGCAACAGCCCTCTAATTCAAGCTAAGCCAGGCTGCTTAAACCGAGTCAGAGACACATGCACGTAAGACAGCCATATCCACCACAGCTCGTCATCCATGACGACGATACTACGAACGGAAATCCGTTGAATTGCTCGCTGAAGCTCCCCATCAATCTCTTCTTACTACAAAAATCCACCATGGTTTCCACCCTCCTTCCCAACTCCTCCCTTCTCTTCCATCTGCTTCTCCTCTATGCCCTCCTGAGCTCTTCCACGTCTCCCTCTCTCTCTTGTACAAACGATGAACTTGATTGATTATTCTTCTTTTTTGTTTTACTTTTGTGTTCTTTCTGTCGTTTTAGATTCTTGAATCGTTATCGTAATGATTGTCTTTCTCTTACAGCAACTCCGATGACGCTAATGATCGTTTGTTTTCTTTACTGTGATGCTAGTGTTTGTCTTAACTATTGTTGACTTACATCAATACTAAACCTCCCTCAAACTACAATTTCAATCAGTACGAGTTGTAGTAGTGCATGAGCTTACATACAAAATCTGATGAGCTGAAGTATTTCTACTTCCGCAGGGAAGGGATGTTAGATCACTAGCTGCTGTTGCTGCTCAATTGCTGCATAATTGAGCAGTGTTGCGTCGTACTTGATCGGAGTCACAGAGGAGGAAGAAGATGGGGTTTTGGTCATTGTTCCTGGTGGCATCCGAGCCAATCGTGCAGGTCCTCCTCATAGGCCTGCTCGGGGCATACCTTGCGTCTGGCTACAGTAATGTGCTGAGTCCCAGTGCTCGCCGAGACATGAACAAGGTAAATTGACATGTTCGGGTCATTCTAATTCCTTCACATCTGTTCAGAATGGTTTCCTTGATCCATTAATTTCATGTTTCGCCAGGTTGTCTTTTCTGTCTTCACCCCATCTCTAATGTTTGCCAGTCTAGCAAAGACTGTCACGTTCGAAGAAATCATATCTTGGTAGGTTGTGGTTCATCAAATAAGTGTGAATTCAGTAATGATTAGTAGTGCTCACCAACCGGTTGACTAAATTTCAAGTGATTCAATCAACGTCTTCTGAAGGTGGTTTATGCCGATTAATATTGGGATCACCTTCCTAGTCGGAGGAGTCCTCGGATGGATTGTGGTGAAGATCTTAGGGCCTCCACGGCATCTCGAGGGCCTTGTGATAGCTACATCTTCTGCAGGTAAATCATCCATATCAAGGATTTGCAAATGCACATATGTGCTTCAGCACTTGGGTTTGATCAGCTATGATACTGTCTCACTGCAGGTAACCTGGGCAATCTGCTCTTGATAATAATCCCTGCGGTTTGTGAAGAGAATGGCAATCCCTTTGGTGACCAACAGATTTGCAGTGCCCGTGGACTTTCCTATGTTTCTTTCTCCATGGCGGTAAATTATATACTTTCAGAGGCATTTCTGCTTCATTTCAAACGAAGTGATGTGATTCTTTTTCCTGCAGCTTGGAGGATTCTACATTTGGACATATACCTACAGTCTCATAAGGAATGATGGTCAAACATATCATGGGAGCCAATCACAAAGCAATGGATCCATAGAGGCAGACAGAAATGGTTCATGTATTAATGAGGGAGCTAATCTTGTCGAGGAAGATGATCAAGAGTTGTCTACCAATCAGGAGAACATACTACTTTCCATAGAAGTGGCAGAAAACCAAATTGTAAGTCAGTCACAATCACAACGTCCAAATAATTAGAAACATCATTAGAAACCTTAGTTTGATTCTCTCTTGGCCTTTTTCTCTTTTGATGAAAACACAAGAACCTTCAAAGCCTGACAAGGAAGAAAAGGAATCAGACAAACTCATTTATACTTACAGGGAAAAGCTTGATTGTGTTATCATTCAGGAACTACCACTTCTATCCAGTGGAAATCTACAAGGTCAAAGAGTGAGCATCTGGCACAAAATGAAAGAAACTCTCCACAAGATTGTTGATGAGTTGTTGGCTCCACCAACCATCGGCGCAGTAATGTTCTCATGAATAACTTCTTCTTGCACTAGTCCATTGTACAGGATTTGATTTCTAACATCTCTTGGTTTGTTCCAGATCGCAGGATTTGTTGTTGGAGTAATACCATGGTTGAAGTCTCTATTTGTAGGGGCAACTGCACCACTGAGAGTGTTTCAAGACTCCATCAAATTATTAGGGTGACTGCAATCTACTTTGTTATGCCTGCTATTCTTTTAATGAATCCTCTGCATGGATAGAATTTGCTGACAGTCATTTTTGACTGATGCAGTGAAGGCACAGTGCCCTGCATTACCCTCATTCTTGGTGGAAACTTGACACAAGGTAAAGTTCCAACTTTGGTGTGATCTTGGCAGGTGATAATTGCTTGCCAATCCTTAAAAACCTCTGAAACTCGCGCAGGATTACGCAAATCACAAATCAAGCCTGTGGTGGTCTTTGCAATTTTGTGCATTCGGTTTGCGATACTTCCTGCATTTGGGATTGCTGTGGTAAAAGCAGCCTACGAATTAGGATTCGTGCCATACGATCCATTGTACCGATACGTGCTGATGATACAGTTTACTGTCCCGCCTGCCATGAATATAGGTAAATTTTCCTTCTTTCTTCCCACGTATCGGCACTGAACACGAAGAACTGGACTGTTTTAACATTGGATCTGTCATTTGGATTGCTGCTGTTAAACAAAATGTTGGCGTCACACATATTTGATGTGCCATTTTGATCTCAATGCAGGTACGATGGCTCAATTGTTTGATGTTGGTCAAGAGGAGTGCTCTGTCATCTTGATGTGGACTTATGTGGTCGCCGCCATCGCACTTACCATTTGGTCCACTATCTTCATGTGGATCTTATCTTAGAATTCTCATAAAAATCATGTGTAACGTAGGTAGTTTGTTTAAGCTGAGGTTAGCTGCTTTTCTCTGTTAAAGCTTCATTCATTAGTTATACATGGTAAGAAATTGACATCTTCAGCAACAAATGAAAGGCATCTCACGATGACTGCATAGTTCTTATGTTTACTTGTGAATTTCTCATTTTTAACATGGCAAAACATTTTGGTTTATTGTTGAATGGAGGGATGCGAAACCTTAAGGTCAAAGGATGGGCACAATGCAGTTTCCGTTGACAAAATGGTTGTATTGCAAACAGAAGAAGAGAGGACATATGAGAGATGAAAATAGATTTTCCATATAACTGCACAGCGACTATGCTCATCCCTGTTGAGGTTCCCCCCCATCAATTAAATCCACTTCTCCACCATTTTTTTCTCTCTTTCCATAGATAAAAAATAACTAAATGATCATTGCCAGATTTGTGTGTTAAAATAAATATTCACATTTTCAACCTTCATATACAAGAATAAACTCACAATAACCCTTGGACAGGTTCCCATCTCACCAACTCACCCTTCACACGATTTATTTGCCCGAGAAAGTAGCAATTAGTTCCCGTTCGACAGGGAAAATACATAGTAGAAACAACTATAGCACCGTTTAAAGGCCATTAGGGCAATAACACACAAATTGCAACTTTTCCTGCTCCCGAATGCTGAAGCTAACTGACTCTGGAACTATGGTCATTTTAGGAAGCCATTAAATCATCATCTTCAGGTTGAATCAGAAAACATATGCTCAAGGTTACAGGTCACATGACATTTGTTCTCCAACTCCATCAAGCAGCAGGTGACTGAATCACGCAGGTGGTATTCTGCAATAACAAGTGAACAATAAATCAATATCAACTTGCATTTTAATAAAAACAAAAAAACACACGTAAAAACGCTCAACCAATAGATAACAAGGAAATGTATGGATGTCCAACCATTATAGGTTCTGAATACTCTTGGGTTGAAGATATAAGATCAGTGTCACATTTTGTACATCCAAATTATGGTGCATCCTGTTTTCTCTCGGGTCATTGTTCTCTAGATTGGATGTTCCAGATCATCTTGGGAATTACTTGGCCACAACCATGCAAATGTATATGCAAAAGGAGAAATGTGTTGTTTTACATTATAAGATAAGTTGCCTGCATCCAAACTTTTTAACTAATAATTTCTGCTATAACCACCTCGAGATTTAGCCCTCTCATCATTACCTACATAATGAAACCAATGAATGAGAAATTTATTCAGTCAAAGTTTGAACTCCACATATTTGTTCAAAGCTTAATTTTGCATAGAAATAAACTGTCCTTTGGAAACTGAAATAATTGTTTCCTGCCTAATCATTAGCAATAAAGCACAAACCTAGAACATGACTTCCCACAATTGTCGCATTTGAGGAGGGTCAATGTACTTTTCCTTACTCCTAGAGGTAGAAAGACTTTTTTGTGACTTGAACCCCATCACCCATGTTGCAAAGGAACAGTCTTACTGTTGACTCACCCTAGCTAAAATATTGAAATACATCATTCCTACCTAGTCTCCCATCAACAATATATTAGTATATAAAACAGAAACTCACCTGCTATGCTCATGTATTTGGTTAAAGCAAAAGACACTGGTTGTTCCTTTGAAAGCATTAAGCATTACAGGACTGTAGAATGTCCAATTCTGTATAAAAGAAATGACAAAGATATCATATTAAAATCATATACACAAACAAAAACAAAATAAACCTATTATCAATGCATTTTACCTCTGAAAAGGAAGTTAGTTGCCTTTTCTCTGGAGAAGTTGAACAATGAGAGAATTCGTAGTATTGACTACAAACATGAGTAAACTGGCCATACCCTGATGAAACTAACAAGCTGATCTTGATATTTGTTACTCACGGTTAAAGAGGACACAGGGTGTTGCTTAAATCCAACTTATTTTCACAGCATCCAAATTCCTGTTGGCTTCTATTTTTGTCACCTTTTAACAATTCAAGCTTCCGGGTAAACTTTCCAAGAAAGGTCTTCATTTCAACTTCAGATCAGCCCAAGTTGCATGAAATTTTTGGCACAATGTCAGGTGATATATCTCAAAACTATGCCAAATTGGTAGACAAGGAAAAAGTGGCCATCAAATCAAGCCAGGTTTATCAATTAAAACTGACAGGCAAAAACCTGTGTCTGCTTGTGCTGTGAGTTACTACTGCTTAGAAAATATACCAATCAGTACTTAGCATTTTTAATTTCAGGACACAAACAAATTAAAGCCTTCCTAGCATCATCTGAAGTTCAAAATTCAGTTTCCTTCATAACTGAACTAAAAATTCTGTGCTATCTTCTCATACTTGTCAGTCTAACTCAGAACACGGCTTGTGCTTCTCCAACCTTTATTACTCCCAATGAAACAGAGGGGTGTCCTGCAGATATCAAGTGGTCTGTTAAAGTTTGAAGAAGGCAGTATATGTCACTTGAATTTTCATGTCTCATATCTTCAACTAAAAACTCACTAATGTTTCCATTGATCTCAATTGAACTAATTGCCCTACATTTTTTTATCTGACTCTTTTTCATATGTTCTCTAATCTTCTTCATATCTTCCCACCTGTGTCTCTCACTGTACATATTGGAAACTAAAACATATAATCCCCCACTATCTGACTCCAGTTCCAATAACTGTTTCATGACTTCCTCTCCGGTCTTCATGTTCCCATGAATCCTGCAAGCCCCAAGCAAAGCACCCCATATGACAATATCAGGCTTCATTGGCATGCTTCTTATCAGTTCAACTGCTTGCTCTATTTGCCCTCCTCGTCCTAGAAGATCAACCATGCAAGCATAATGTTCAATTTCATATGGAACTTTATAATCAATACTCATAGCTTCAAAATAGTACTTGCCAACTTCCAGCAAACCACCATGACTACATGCGCACAACAATCGTGTAAAAGTGATGGTGTCAGGGGAGAAGCCCTCACATATCATCTGCCTAAAGAGTTCAATGGCATCAAATGCACACCCATGGACAGCGAAGGCCCCAATTATCACATTCCATGACACAACAGTTTTTTCAGGCATCACCCTGAAGATGTCCAAGGCAATATCAACAGAACCACATTTTGCATACATATCAACCAGGGAATTAAACAATGTGACACTAGGCTTTGTGATACGTTCTGTTATGTCCTCGTGGATTTCCTTTCCAGTGACCAAGTCACCAGTTTGACTACAAGCTGAAAGTACGGCCACCAAAGTCACCTCATCCGATATCACCCTTGAAGATTGCATGTGGGTGTATAGGTCTAAACCTTCACGGAATAAGCCATGTTGAACATAAGAAGAGATCATAGCATTCCAAGAGACCACATTCCTCTCCGGCATCCGGTCAAACCAACTTCTAGCAACATCAAGTAGCCCATGCTTTGCAAAAGCACAGACCATGGATGTCCATGAAACCACATTCCTCAAGGCCATTCTGCTGAAGCATTTTTGTGCTACAAATAATTCCCCACATTTCCCATACATATCTAACAATGCATTTGCAGCAATTAAATCAACACTAACCCCTGTAATGACAATGTAGTGGTGTGCGACTCTACCCAAGCCAAGATTTCCGGTTTGTGCACAAGCAGAAAGGAGGCTAACTAGAGTGAATCCATCAGACTCCACATTTGAATTCCTCATCGCCCTGAACATATTGAAAGCTTCCACGCAATCACCTGCCTGAGCATACCCACTGATTATCGAGTTCCATGAAACAACATTCCTGTTAGGAATCTCATCGAACACCTTACGAGCCAGCCCTATAAACCCACAAGAAGAGTAAGCACTCAGGAGCGCGTTTGCAACGAAGACCTGCGACTCAAATCCCAGCTTGAAGATCAAAGCATGAACCAACGACGCCTCTGTCGAAGCCAACTCGGAAGCGCACGATTTGAGCACAAAGGGCAGAGTGAACTGATTGGGCAGGAGGCCACATCGCAGCATACGGCGGTGGAGGACGAGTGCCTCTCGGGGATCACGGCTGTAAGAGTAGCCTCTGATCAAGCTGTTCCACATGAAGGCATTGGGACGGGGGACGAGATCGAAGACCCTGCGGCCGTAACGGAGGTCGCCACCATCGGAGACGCAGCAGAAGGCGATGAGCTTGCCGAGGGTGGGGGCATCGGAGAGCAGGTCATTAGTGATGAGCTGACCGTGAAGCTGCTTGAGCCGCTTCATGGAAGAGCATCTTTGAAGGAGGGAGAGGATGGTTTGGTCGGCGGGGGGTTTGGGTCTGGGGATGGACGACACTTGGTGGCGGCTTGGATGGAAGACGAAGAAGATGGCGGGTGTAGCGCGCCGACTCAGCGCGGCGGCCTTGAACATACTCGACCCGTCGCAAATCGATCGATCGATCGATCGATACAAGCAACGTTTCGACTTAACGGAATAGCATTAACACTCACGTGCATTTCACGTGATGTGTACAAACTAAAATAAGACTCATATTTAACCCAATCGACGCTAATAATTAAATCGAACGTAAACAATTTTTTACTAAATTGAACCATTTACGGTGTCGATTCTAATGTTTTTAAATGATTTAAAATAATTAATTTTCAGATTTATTAATGAAAAACCTTGCAAATATCTATCGATAATGATTTTGAAACTCCAATCAATATTAATATTATATATTTGTCTTAATTAATAGCATCGGGCCCTCTGAAATTAAATATAGAAAACTTGGATGTTGGGCTCATCTCAACGGCCCAACTGGCACGTGAGATGTCAGACAGAGTATTCAAACCAAAAAAAGGAAAAGTGAAAAAAAAAATTAAATTTGATGATCATAAATAATATACGCTAATCTTGAAGACACCATAACATCAAGCGCAGCAAAGGACGCAAGAAAATGAAGCTGCTTAAAAAACACATATTCCCGAGGCAGGTGGTGGTTTTCGCTTGCGGGTCAGCCCCGATTTACCCAACTATCTCATCGCCGAATCCCTCATCGTCCTTCTCTCGTGTTTGATCCGAGAAACTTCACTGAATGCTTGCAGGCTCCTCGTATTGGGTGCTACCACGTATGACGTCCACAGGACCATTAAGAACAACGAGGAGCCGCCGTCGAGGGAGCAGATCCAAGCTCTTCAAGACTACCTCCACTCCAAACGCCATCCTCCTTCCCATCCTTGAACAAAAACCACCGAACCCAATTGGTTGTTTGATGTAATGTAAGAGTTGGATGATATGTTTCACGAATAAACTTTTATTATGCGCGTAGTAGTTATGTCATTGTTCCGCTCCTCGCAATGTGATACACCGATGGGCATGGGATCTTTCAGAATAGAGACACGCATGGCTCTTGTTCGATGATATGTCTCTATGAAACATGTCCGGGTTACTCATACTCGGCAGCCTCCTTATTAGTAGTAGTATCTTGTCGTGTGATTCCAACCTCTGTAGAATCACTACGCAGCTTTCAGTCGTCACTTGGCCAACTCGAGCAACTTTCCCTCGTGGCGCTTTGATATTAATAAATTATAAAAAAAATATAACTAATATAATCAGGTGTATATTTTAATTATATTTGCAATATAAATGTTCTATTCTCAGCTTCCACTCGAACAATGGTTCTGTGCTTTTAGCACATGGTGAAGTATGTGAGAGTGCAATGTCCATAACATGTACACAAAATATAACAGCAATCTCGATCTTATTTTTACTCACAAACCCTGTTTTATTGCGTAAATTAATACACATCCGAAGTACAAATGCAACCATGCCCCTTGTAGCTCCTGCAAATAACGCGGTGATTTATTTGGTCGAAGAAGCATCTCCGGTGGCTTCGGCAGAAGGTATTTTTGATGTCAAGTATTCTGTAATCATCCTGAGATCATGTTGTGTTCACGGATTAAAAGAAGACCCTAAAAGATGTAACAATGCAGAGGTAAGAAGAGAGTTATCAGGAAGAAAACATGGATCGATGTTGCAGTGCTCGATCGTCTCACCTTTGGATTCGCGATTGCGTGCGCCTGCTTCAGGTAAAGTAGTAATGGCTGGTTAGCTATTTATCATGACTTTGTTAAGCAAAAATCTCAGGGAATAATGGAAGTGCTTGCCTTCGTGTTATCTGAGACGAAGGCCTCGTTAGAGGCTTGGATGATACTGGCACAGCCTCGGATGTGGAATCCACAGCTGGAACTGTCTTCGCCTGCAACGGAATCGATAAGTCATGAAGAACGTCAAAGACGTGGTTTTTATTTCGCCCTGAACTTACCAATTTCCTGAACTGGAGATTGTAGAACAACTTGACGTATCGTTGCTTGGCTTGCTTCTCTTCCTTGTTCAGTTGCCTCCAGAAGCCATAGAACGTTCCCATGTTCAACACCTTGGTGGCGTAGATCTTCCATGTGTAGCTGCCAAAACGAAGCTGTAGTTTGAGGTTTAAGCTCATGATGGCGGCGAAGTCATGCATGCCACCCCACCTACCATTCATTGATGCGTTGGAGTCCGGCAGTGGACACCCTGTTCCAGTAGCTGCTGTCCTCCCTGCACTTGGCGAAGAAGTCCGCGATCTTGTTGCTCGACTCGTCGCCTTTGGTTGGATCGATATGGAAGCCAGAGACCCCGTCGGCGATGATCTCCGCCGGACCTCCTTGGTTGGTCGCGAAGGTGGGCAGGCCGCAGTTCATTGCCTCTATCACCGTCAGACCAAATGCTTCGTACAGAGCAGGCTGGAATCATGGAAGAAGGTCATGTACTCGGTCCATGGTCATGGCAGCGATGAGAGTATCGAGGAAGAAAGAAAGAACCTGCACAAAAGCTCCTTTGGTGTCGGCGATGCAGCGGTACAGCTCACCGTTCCTCACGCGATCGTTCTGTGCTGCTATCCAACGCAGCTGACCTTTTAATTGGTACTTGTCAATCAGGGAATGCATCTTCTTGATCTCGCTGATCTCTTCCCTGTCCTTCGACTTCGAGGGGTCAAGGAAGCCGGCAACGACGACGAGGTTCACGAGCTCTCGTAGCCTACTGTTCTTCCCGTACCACTCCACCAAACCGGTAATGTTCTTCACTGTGTCCAGCCTTGCCATGGAGAAGATGATTGGCTTCCTTTTGTCCGCGAGGAACCCTCTGTTGCCATGAGCAGTGTTTGATTCAGATGTCAGTGACCTTGGAAAGCTGAACTCGTTGCTGTTCGTTAAAGATTAAGGTGAGACAATTACATGTGTTCGTCATTGTCTTGTTTGCTATACAGTAGCTCCTCAATAGCAGGATGAAACGAAGTCAGGCGCCTGTGCTTCTGCGTATGGGGGAAGTAGACGGATTGATCGGCTCCAGGGGAAGCAATGTTGAACTTGGGATCGAAGACGTTGATGCCCGACGCAAACCGGCACAGCCCAGGCATCGTAAACGCATTGTGGCTCTCGTACTGCCCGGGCCTATCCTTGCTGCATTGCCCAAACACTAATTTATGGTAAAGAGCAAGTGAGATTTCAAAGAAGCTGTGCGAGAGCATACCTTCCTGCAATTTCTTGGTATGTGCTTGTGATGATAAAATCACTAGTGTTCATCGAGATCATGTCGGCTGTGAATTGGCAGGAGAAGTGGTACTTTGGATCAAGTTCCTTCCATTTGACATCAGAATCCTCATACTTGGTTTTCTCAAGAGCATGTGCTATGGTACCCTGGTTTTATGGTGTTCTTCCATAAGTTTCTTGAAGAACCACAAGGATTCAGACTACTTCGTGTCACATTGTGTTAGGAAGAAGAAGTACAGCTGATACCTGAGTTACTCCAAGTTTGCTTGCCACGAGAGATGCCACCAAGTTGCCATCAGTGTAATTGCCGATGATCAGGTCTGGCTTCCCTTCCAAGATGTCAAGAACTTTGGCGGCTGCATCCTACAGAATTCCACAAAGCAAGTACTCCCCTATCAGAAGAATCCTACTCAAGCTGAAGCTATTGAACTGGAGAGACATACCCGAGCATATCTCTCGAGGTAGGGGTAGATGTCGAATCGAGAAACCCATTGATGCAGCACTCCGGTTTCGGTCCTAAATGGCACTCGCAGGATGTGTGAGTGCTTTGTATTCAGTATTGCCTCGAGTTCTTGGTTGCATTTGGTCCCCCTGGCTTCTGGTATCAATCTCGTTACCTACCATCACCTCTTTCATTGGTTTTGCTTGTTTGTGGACATGGACTTGCATTACATTCATTAAATGGCTGGAAGCCTGGAACAAGAACTCATGGGAATTCATTGACTTACCACAAGAATTCGGGGTGTAATCGTCAAACCTTGCCGCTTGATCCTGAGAAGCAATTCTTCTTCGAAGGCTCTCACCTGATCCAGGATATAGACAACCTGCACCGGAAACGAACCGATGAGAAGCTAGTCTCTGATTCGATGATGGGTTGTGGCATGAGTTCTGCACCTGGCCTCCGGTATCAGGCAAGCCAAGAACATCTGCTTGTCCGAAATAGCCATGCGGCGAGAAGATGACGATGTTAAAGATGGCTGGAACTCTACCAAGAAATTTCTCTATGTTCACAGGATCTGGACATTGAAGAACCTCGGACAGAGAGTTCACAGTCTCCTTCACCCTTTCGGCGGTGTCGCCCCATCCTTTCTCCAGACCCCATTCTTGAAATCTGCAGAACAACTTTGTGTATGTGAATCACACCAACTCTTCAAGTTTTCTTTCTTTACACCGTTGTGTGTTTCTTGTAGGTGGGAATCACCTTTGTTCGAATTTTTCGAATGGCATGTTCTTGGGGAGGTTACTGACAAATACTTCGGCCAAGATCAACGCTGACTGGAGTCTGCTCACGGTGTCGAGGAAGCCATTGATCATTAGCTTCTGCAAAAAAAAGCAAAGTGATTAAAGATCTTTGATATGTTCTTCACCATGATTTAGCCTTAATGCTATCTCTTCTTTTGCTCTGGGTTCTTACTTCTCCTCGGTGATTAAGCGCGAGCAGGTAGTCCAACAATGGCTTCGCGTTCTTTGGATTCTCACTTAGTTTCGATGACAAGAATTTAGATATGAATTGCATGCCATTTCCTATCGACGAAGGCAAGGAGAGATGAGGTGTTGACAGATCGAAGGCCCCGAAATCCACCTCCAGTGCATCCTCATCATTTGCCCTGCAAATTTCCATGAACGAATGAACAAGACTGAACTGTAAGTGCAAATGTTTACGTAATTTACACTACCATCTCTCATCATATATTGTTTCCTTAAACTTCAAGAACTCCGAAGCAGTGATTTCATCGACAAATAAATCCTCTGCATTGACTTTAACATATTCCCATATCCCTGGATGTTGTCTAACCGCAAATGCCACAAATGGAGGAAGAACAACTGCTTCCTGCCATTAGAGTTGCAAGTGAGCTTTGTTTGCAGGTATTAATTAACTGAGAAAGGAAGAGCAAGATGGAACTCCTACCTGTGTCCAACAAATAACCAAGCCGAGAAATCCTTCCATGAGCTTGGACTTCTCGACCTTGTCATCCATTGTGCTCTCCAGTTCATCCATCAACTGCTGGTTCTTCATCAGTCTCCTGCCCTTTGAGACGTACCTGATACGTCATTTGGGACATGAAGACATCTCGATTTGTCGATATGCTGCTAATGCTACCAAGAATTAAAAGCATTGATCGAGTAATACCTCGCGAAGCACCGCTTCATCTGGTAGCGGCTCTGTTTGAGTGCTTCAGGCAAGGCATCTGCAATGCTGTCTGATCTCTTGACGGTGCGCCCTGCACCGGCCATGGTGGAAATCTTGGAGCAACAGGAAGAAGGTAGCTGGAGTCGACCTTGGAGACCTACAAAGAAGGCTATGACCTGGCTTTCATCCCCGTTGAAGCTGTCAATTTATATCAGATGATTGCTATCATCTCGATGCTCGACTAACATGGAATCTTTGATTTGATAGCTGGAGACTTAGGCTGGCGGAAAACTGTGATCAGAGGAAGGGATGCTGCTACATTTCTTGGAGGAGTCATCCACATATTCTTCTCAGTTAAGAGCAAGGAAAGCATTCGTGGGAGTTTCTTGTTTGTACTGCAAAGTGAGCAGTTCCATTCCTCCATGTAGCTTGGAGGAGGAGTAAGGTTTCTTGGATCACAGAGGTCTGGAATTTTTGGCCCCTTTATCCTTCTCCTGTTCCCTGGGTTGAGCAACTTTGCTTCCCATTTAGATTTTGGCTGATTCAACATCAGATGTTTGAGGAGTATATGTTAGGTAGCTGATCATTTTGTATCTCAAACAATGGAGTCAGAGGTAATAATCTCTTAGAAGTTGATCAAAGATAAAATCTCTCTTTTTTTCATTCTTTTAAGGGGTAAGCAAATGAAGCTGCCTATAAATTATCCATCAATATCAGGTTCCAACTTATCAATTATCCATCAATATTACCCATCAGTTATCAGGTTCCAACTCATGGTTTTTCCTCCATTGCCATCCTGTTCTTTGGTTTTAATTTGAGAAGAAGCATACATCATTGCTTGGCTTCAGAGTCATGATCTTGAAATCTTCTACGTAAATATTCACCAGTCGAGTACCCTTTTGTTTTTTATGCTGAACAAGTGAAAGTTAGGCCTACTTATGTCTAACTTCACTACCACTTCAACTCAAATCAGGAGATATTTATTGTCAATAGTGCATGGTCTGGAAGCTAAAAGAGTTCGACATTAAAAAAACATCCTTAGAGAAGAGTTTGGGCTAAAAGAAAACAAGTTCAGGTTTGTGAGAGGTGATATGAATGATTCTAACGACAGGTCATGATGTTCTAACTATTTGGAAGTCAGATAGATGATTCATTCCTTCTGACTAACTTGTTCTAATCCTGGAAATACTACAAGGAGAAGTATTTTGAGTGTTAATTTGAGAAGAAAAAGAAAAGAAAGGAGAAAAAAGTGAGCTACTTTCAGAGCAAAAATTAAGAATGATTAAATGGAAAGAGACAACAAATGCAGCTGCATTGGCTATCCAAGGCACAGTTTCTGGTGGCAACTGAGACAAGTTCTGAAGCCCTTTCAGACAAGTATATCCTCTTCTTAGTTTTAATATTGTGGCTGCAACTACATCCTGTTCTCTTCTATTATCTTGTTAATTTTCTAATTAGATTAGCAAGCTCTTCTCCTATCATGCCTCGAGTAGGCTTTTGATGCTGGTATTTTAAAATAAAAACATCTTAATTTTTAATGAAGTTTCCTTGGTCAAGTCAGTAACATGGAGAACTGTTGTTGTTGATGTCTCACAGTCTCATGGTTCTGTATTTTTCGGGATTCCCGAAACATTTTTCTATTTTTATTTTTCCTTCTTGTAGGAGTGAAGTGTGTGGAGAAGAATATCTTGATAACAATAATAACAATAAAGAGAATCAATAATGTAAGATCTACATTGTTTAGTTATAATACTGAAATTAAATTTCATTGAAAGAAGAATTGAATTAGCTTATACTATCATCCATCCAAGTTTAAAATATTGTGGACAGTATAATTTTTTTTTAGATCTATCAAGTAATATAGGTCAATTATCATGTTAGACCGACAACTTTCAAAGGCAAAAAAAGAATTGAATTAGTTTATTCGATCATTAATTTGAGATTAAGCATTTTGGACAGTAAAATTTTAAACTTATGAAGTTTTATAGGTCAATTATCATGTCTGACATCTTTAGCTAAGAAATATGGAGCCAATGAAGCCAAAAGTAAAAAAAAAAGAAATAGTTTATACAATCATCAACTCAGGTTTAAGCATTTTTGGTAGTGTGCTTTCGGATCTATCAAGTTATATAAATCAATTAGACGAAATTATCACATGTTTAGCTAGGAAATAGGAAGCCAATGAAGTCGGAAATAAGAGAAGAATTGAATTGGTTTAAATAAATATCAATCTGAATTTAAACATTTTTGGGTTGTGTAGCTTCAGATCTATCAAGTTATATAGGCCAATTATCAAGTTAGACGGAATTATGACATCTTTAGCCAGGAAATATGAAGTTAATGAAGTTGAAAGTAAGAGAAGAATTGACATTTTGGATAGCATAATTTTAGATGTATCGATTTACATAGGTCAATCATCATGATAATTTTAACTAAGAAATATAAAGCCAATGAATAGCTCGATCGAAGATGTATATTAGAGTTACCGGAAAAAAAAAGGACAAGGACAAAATGTTGGATTAAAAATCCTCTTGGATGAAGCCAATAAACTCTAAATTCTCAAGCAGACGGTTGAATTCATTTGTCATAATGGTTAGAAATGATTTAATGAAACAAGAAATAATCTCCAAGAGATAAATAATGTAGTTGTGGAAGATGCGGAATTTTATACAAAATCGTAATGCTTTGTGTTAGGAATCGTACTCCGAAAGGAATTAATGAATGGATGCACAATCAGTAATTCATTTTTGAACTCTCTAATCATAGACATTAGGACTTCTGCCAAACAATGCTAGGCTATGTGCTACCACATTCACATTCCTCCTAATGGTTCGTATAATGGTTTTTTACAACCGCAAGCGAGTGCCAAGGAAGCAACCTTGCCTTCCGCTTTCTCTCTCTCTCTCTCTCTCACTCTCTCTCTATCTCTCTCTCTCTCTCTCTGTGTATTCCACCATCAGCCGCAACCTTGCCATAGCCCGTAGCTACCACGCTTCCAGCTCCATCATGAACAAAAGAGTCGATCCCTGCAGAAGCACCAAACACAAACGAACCATCATAATTTAGAATCAGGTCATCATCATCTATCTGATCTGTGGTCTTGTCTTCCGCCCACGGCGCCCGAACCGCAGCATCAAAAGGTCTCTCGAGCAAGCCATTGCCTTGTACCGGAAAGCAGTCGGCTTGGATTGCTTGTTTAGGAAAAGAGCTTCGTTTCTATTGAGCCATAACATCGACGGCGCAGCTCCTTCAAAAGCTGCGTAACTTCCAAGCCTCCTGTTTAGGTAAGGAACTCAAATCTGAGATTGCACTTCTGTTCCACGTGGCTCCAGAAATCCCTGCACTGGTACAGAAAATATTTGGGTGAGACCTCGTGCATTTTACATTAATGGATATAATTAATGTAGCACGTAAAACATATAAAATACTGCAGCTTTAGAATGCTGCTAATCTTTTTTAACGAAAGATCAAATGGATAGCTTTTAATGCTTTCCTTTATGTTGCTATAATCAACAACTTTTTGCAAGCCATCACATTTTAGTTGTGATGATAGATAAACTACTGCAGCACGAGATGGCATTGTAGTTGGATAATCGTATTAGAATGTTATCAGATTTAATCTGTAATATGTCATCCACTTAGGCTAATGGTAGATAGTATTATAAGGATAAAATTTATGATTATTCTATTATCATGTGAAAAATATTAATATTAGAAATTAAAATCAAATAATGATATATCAAATTTATGATGCATACCTTTAAGGTTTTTATCTAATCCGTAGTTGCACCATCATCGAATCTGAAAACTGCAACAATATCGATCTACAAGAAAAACTAGACTCGCATTCTCCTCTCTTCCTATCCTTCACATAACTACTATGAATGATAGATTTAGGACTAAGAGAGATTGAGAATAGATTTATAATCTCAATAACTAGTGTTAAGTCCTTGTGAAATTCTATCCTTCTATAAACGATGATAATTATGAGAGTTGTTACGGTAAGTAACTTTCTCAACCGTGACCTAGGGGTCGACGCGGTTGGTTCAGGGCTCCAAATGACTGGGATCAGACGTGGCTCCTCTTGGATGGTTGCGGTGGCTGCCACGGAGGCCGCTGGCCGGAAAGTCTCGGGGCGTCGGGCGGATTAAGTGGCGGTCGAGTACCTGCACACAGGTCGGGCCCGTTGCTCGGCTCGGCCCCTCCGACGATTAAGTTAGTGAAGCAGGGTGGAGTGTTTTTGTGAGATTGTCCCCTTTTCCTGTTAGGAGCCAGGGGGTATTTATAAGTGGGTTTGACGTTACCTGGTGTGACATCCTACCGGGGCGGGGCCGTACCTCTGATGGCGTCTGTCGTTGTGGTCGTTGCGTGGAAGGCCGAGTT
>NC_025210.1:26249724-26265814 GCF_000313855.2 Musa acuminata subsp. malaccensis
CCGGGGTTTTTGCTTCACTGGACGAGCGTCAGGTGGGATATTGAGATGATACTCCGCGACCTCCGGGTCTATACCCATCATGTCTGATGGGGACCAGGTAAAGATGTCGGCATTTTCCCGTAGGAGCCCGACAAGTCGTTCCTGCTCCCGCTCGAGCAGCTCTGATCCGACCTTGATCGCCTGGTCGGGCCGAGCCTCTCGCAAGGGTACATCAACAGTGGATCCCTTCGGCTCGGGATGAGGAGCTAGTTTTTTCGCTTCCCGTGGGTCTTCCAGGGGTGCCTCGGTCTTGGCTCTCTTTCCCAATGAGAGGATGGTAAGGTAGCACCGCCTAGACTCTCGGGGGCTTCCCATGACTTCCCCGACTCCCGCACGAGTTGGGAATTTGATGGTCTGGTAGTAGGTTGAGACGACGGCCCTGACCTTGTTGAGGGTCGGTCGGCCGAGTATGGCATTGTAGGCGGTGGGAAGGTCGACCACCAAGAATGTGGTCATCACTGTTTTCGACCTCGATGGGGTCCCCAGAGTAAAGGGCAAAGTAACAGCTCCCAGGGGTGATATTGAATCTCCCATGAAGCCGGTGAGCATCGAGCACATCGGGCTCAAACTTTCTCTGGCCAAACCCAGCTTCTGGAAGGCGTCGAAGTAAAGTATATCGGCCGAGCTTCCCGTGTCGACCATGATTCTCCTCACTTGCGCGTTGGCTACCCTGGCCGATATCACTAAGGCGTCGTCATGATCGGGGCGCTCGGAAGCTCCGGTCGGGAAGGTAATCTCGGGCTCGGGCTCGCGTCCCGAGGTTTCGTCGAGAGCGGCTCGGGCATACGCCTTTCTGCCCGACATGGAGCCGCCCCCAGATGCAGGGCCCCCGGCTATCACATCGACGTGTCGCTCGACGGGGCCCTCCGGTCGGGGTGACCGCTCCTTGTTCGGCCGGAGATACTGGCCGAGGTGTCCTCTGAGGATAAGCTCCTCGATTTGCCTCTTCAGCTCGTAGCACTATTCGGTGTCGTGCCTGTGCTGTCGGTGGAATCGGCAATACCTTGAACGGTCCGCGAGCTCCCGCGGGTTCCTCATCGGGTGAGGGTCCTTGAGCAGCCCCTTCCCCTTCTCGTGCAGGAAAATCTCGGTTCGGGACGAATTCAAGGCGGGAGGAGGAGGTCTTGATTCGGGTCTGTCAGTCCTCCGCCGGGAGGCGAGGGGTTGTAGCTGTCGGGGCGGCTCTGACTTGACCTTTTTGTGATCCTCCCGCTTCCCAGCCATCCAAGTCTCCGCGGCGACGAATTGACTGGCACGCTGGAGCATTTCGGGGACCGCATCGGGGGGCCACTCAACGAGCGACCAGAAGAACCTGGAGGGCCGCAGGCCTGTCATGAATGCCTGCATTAAGAGGGAGGGGTGAGCATCTGATAATCCGCGGATCTGCGTCGTAAAGCGGTTCACAAAATGGGAGAGGGGCTCGTCCTCCTTCTGGTTGAGTCCGAGGAGCAGCGCCATGGACGGCTTCGGTCGGGCATAGGCCAAGAAGTTAAGCTCGAAATCCTTAGCGAGCTGATCGAAGTAGGCGACGGTCCCGGGCTTCAGGCTGTTGTACCATGCGCGGGCTGGCCCCCGCAGAGTCGTCGAGAACGCCCTGCACATCAAAGCGTCAGAAGTCCCATACAGCGCCATCTGAGCGCGGAAAGCGGCCACGTGGTCCGCTGGGTCAGCGGCGCCATCGTATGCGTCTAGCGAGGGGAGGCGGAAATGCGGCGGGATCGCCTGTTCTTGTATTTCGGGGGTGAACGGGGATCCTTGGTGTCCGTCCGCCCCGAGTTCCCCTTTTGACTTGCGGACTTCCTGTTGTACCTCGTCCAGTTTTTGACTGACGAGGCGCAGCTGAGCTCGCAAGGCATTCGTCGAGTCGGCAGTCGGAGCCTCGGGCTCGGGGCGGCTCACCGTGTCCTCCGCCTCCCGGCTCCCGAGTCGTGTTGCGGGGTTCCGGGGCGAGATAGGAAGCTCTGGAAGCGGGGCGTGAGTCCGGATAGGGGGCTCCCGTTGCTGCGTGGGTCGGGTCGCATGCGGAGGGGCTTGCGGGGAGACGATCGGGACGATAGTCTGCACGATGTTTGTCAGGGCTCGGACCTGGTGGGCGAGGTCATGGAAGGCCTCGGGTGATACTTGCGACGGGCCGGCGGGTGTATCGCCGGGAGGCGTCAAGCCTGGGTCATTGAACAGTTGCCAGTAGCGTTCTAACACCGCCGCGGGGCGTTCGTCATGGGTTTCATTATGTAGGGGGTGTTCCCCCGAGGCGGGGGGCCCGATCGTCGAGGGTCCGCCTAAGTGGATCTGCTGATCACTCGACATTTGGATGACCCTCCTTCTAGCGCCAATCTGTTACAGTAAGTAACTTTCTCAGCCGTGACCTCGGGGTCGACGCGGCCGGTTCAGGGCTCCAAATGACTAAGATCAGACGTGGCTCCTCTTGGATGGTTGCGGTGGCTGCCACGGAGGCCGCTGGCCGGAAAGTCTCGGGGCATCGGGCGGATTGAGTGGCGGTCGAGTACCTGCACACAGGTCGGGCCCGTTGCTCGGCTCGGCCCCTCCGACGATTAAGTTAGTGAAGCAGGGTGGAGTGTTTTTGTGAGATTGTCCCCCTTTCCTGTTAGGAGCTAGGGGGTATTTATAAGTGGGTTTGACGTTACCTGGTGTGCCATCCTACCGGGGCGGGGCCGTACCTCTGATGGCGTCTGTCGTTGTGGTCGTTGCGTGGAAGGCCGAGCTGCCGCAGGGTATGAGGGGTGTCAGTCAGCGCCTTCCCCTACCTTGACCGGCCACGAGGGGTCAGCCGAGGAGGTTGCTTGGGCATGGTGGGTGTAGGTGCGCGTCGTGTCGTCGTTAATGCTCGTTCAGGAGCCACGTGCCGCACAAGGTGTCCGGCGTGGGGGTGTATTATGTCAAATCCGGGGTGTTATGTCAAATCAGTTTTTTTACCCCTATCAACTTGCAAGATGATCAAATAAAAAAATACTTTATATATATGTGCAGCTAGAAATCTATTATATGCTTAAGTCTATAACATACTAGATATTAATTTTATAGTTGAAATACTAGATATATATATCAGAGTTACCCAAGAATAAAATACTAAAAGGCTACAAAGAAAGTAATAAGATATTTGGACAAAGGATTATATGCTTATATATATGAAATTACATCATCGTGAAACGATGGTACTTTCATATGTTAATTCTATAAATTGTCTCGATAGTAAAAAGTCTACTTTACATTTTATATTTATTAGTTGAATGAGTAATTTATAAAAAAGTATAAAATAATATATTATTATATTATCAATAATAGAAGTTAATTTTGTAATATACTTTGAGGCTACTAATCAAGCTTTATGACCATAAAATTTTATATTAGGACTTGGTGTAGTCAGATTTAATTACCAAGTTATTGAATATATATTTTGGGACATATCACAATAATTTTCTTCTATAAGAATAATAAATATTTTAGCAATTCTATGTATTATGATATAAATTACTTGATAGTTAGATAAATAGTTCAAAAATAATTAATGTCAATTAAGAACTTAAGTTTTACTATATTGATTGTTAATGTTAAATAAGTGTTTAAAAAAACATGTTCTTATGATTGAGTTTGTGAGTAACCAATAAAAGATATAATGATACATGTTTGAGTGAATATTATAATTGACATTCTTATCTACATAATTAAAGTTACTTATTTCTACTATTCTATTCAAATTTATATATGCACATATTATGGTCAAATATGATAATAGAATTATCTTGATATGATAAATTATATGGGTTATTTGGACGAAGGGCTAATAATATTATAGTACATTGAAGGAACTATGATTTTTACTGATATATAATCACAATGACTCGTATTGATAGTTAGACTTAATATGGTATGATTATATTTATTGAATTTATTACCTTGTTCTATAAAATTCATGCGTACTGTCACGAATGATCGTCACGCACCTGTAACAACTCCGTTCAACGAACCGTTCGTTACTCTCGTCTACATGTACAATTGCTTGGCAGCATGTTTTGGCTTAGTTTTAAGTCCTTTTGCTTGTAAAAATGTAAGTTCAAACAAGTTACAGCGCTACAGTGTGACCACTCACCGAACCGAGTAAAACAGCCCCAAAACAGCTCCGTTTTCACGTGCCACGGGCTGATTTCTATAGCTCACTACTGCACGTGAAACGTCAGCCATCTCAATACCCTAGAATCCCTCGGGTAGCACAAGGCTGGATGGGGCTTTAGTATAGTATCGGGAGTTGAACAATCTTTCGCAAGTTTGCACGTTACTTTGACAGGAACTTGTTGTCGCGCCCGGCACCCAGTGAGCAGCTGTTTGTGGACTTGCAGCTATTCGTTCAACCTTCTGAAGTCCTTGTTTCCCCCCTCTTCCTCTTTTCTCTTGTGCACGCAAGGTACTCGCTTAATTGCTTGTAAAGCTTCCCCTTTTCGCGAGACGTCGGGACTTGTCCGTCGCTCGTTCTTCGAACTAATCAACTTTCTCTTTTTACAGGTCCTTTGGGACCTGCGAGAGGTTACAAGTGGGCTGATCTTTGCAGATGAAAATCACAAGGGTGAAGCATGACTTAGGCAATGCAAGCAAAGTTCACGTCTTTGCCACAAGGTTGCCTCGCGGCAATGCAAGCTAAGTTCGCGTCTTTATTGCAAGGGTGCCTCACACCTTAGGCAATTCCAGCTAAGGTCGTGACATTGTGGCATCAGAGCAGGTAAGCACTTCGAGCAAGTAGCGAAGGAACTTCGCAACTTAGCAATGACAAAGCATCATAGCAAATCAAGCAAGACGGGGCAAGCTGGACCCTTG
The DNA here is from genome assembly GCF_000313855.2 of Musa acuminata subsp. malaccensis. Lineage (NCBI taxonomy): Eukaryota > Viridiplantae > Streptophyta > Magnoliopsida > Zingiberales > Musaceae > Musa > Musa acuminata. The sequence goes on from NC_025210.1 coordinate 26,254,591, forward strand.
CCCCATGTAGCCACAGGTGGGCTACAAGTGCACATTTGCTCACATGTTGTTGGAGCCGCTCAGGAGGAGCATGATAGCGAACATGATGAGCAAGAAGTTGGCTACTCTCCGCGAGCAGAGGAGGCACAATCTGGAGCACCAATCGGGAAAAAGAGTCATAAGGAGAGACTCACAACGACGAAAACCCGCTTGGACGTTCTCGAAGCGAGCTTGGAGGAACTCTACCATGGCCAACGAAGGCTTGTTGGGGTAGAGAGCTCGCACAAAGAAGTGGAGTCTAGGATCGACAAGGTCGAGGCCCTAGTCGACCGATTGTCAGATGACACCAAAGACTCCGTGCAACACCTGTAGGAAGTTATGGCGGAACTGACTTCGAGGGTATCCATGCTCACAAGGGTACTAAATATGGGAGGAAGCAACACCCGCGTTGCACTATCATAAAACTTGAGGGCACCCGAGCCTCATGGTTATGGAGGGGCCAGAGATGCAAAAGAGCTCGAGAATTTCCTAGTCGATATGGAACAATACTTTCGAGCTTCGAGGCCTAATTCTGAAGAAACCAAAGTTTATATAGCGACCATGTATTTGAACGAAGATGCAAAACTTTGGTGGCAAACCCGTTGGGAGGAGATCCAACAAGGTTGGTGTCGAGTTGACACATGGGAGGACTTGAAGCGAGAGTTGAGAACTTAGTTCCTATCGGAGAATACTGAATTCATCATAAGAAGGAAATTGAGACAACTCCACCAAAATGCTTCCATCTGAGACTATAAGAAGCAATTTTCTACACTAATGCTGGACATCTAGGACATATCCGAGAAGGATAAGCTGTTTAGCTTCCTTGATGGTTTGAAGCCATGGGCGCAATAAGAACTACATCGAAGGAATATCGTCGATTTGATCAGGGCAATTGCTACCGCAGAAAAGCCTACCGACTTCATTTCCTCTGAAGACCCAGGAAGAAAGAAATAATCTTCAAGCAATCACCCTTCAAAATATTCTCGAGGGAAGGAGCTCGGGAGAGAACAAAAGAAGAAGAGTTCCCACAAAGGTCCAAGCCCGAAAGGCAAGACCCTGAAACCTGGCAGATACTTCTTGTGCAGAGGGCCACACATGGTGAGAGAGTGCCACAAAAATAGGCACTCAATGCTTTAATAGCTTCCATCCATCCCCCCAAATCGGACAAGGGCAAGGCTTTCGCTCTTAATTTGAGTAGTTCTGAATCCAACAACGACGACGAGAAGTCGTAAGGACCCTGGATGGGAGCAATGCGTTTGTTGAATGCCATGCGGGGTTAAGTAGGGGAGAACACGAAGATAAAGCTACAAAAAGCAGGAAGTGGTAAGCTGATGTACATAGACATCAAGCTAAATGGCCAAACGACCCGTGCAATAGTGGACACGGGTGCTAGTCACAACTTTATTGCCGATCGAGAAGTAAAGCAACTTGGGCTAATCTTCGAGAAGAGCCCAAGTCGAATGAAGGCGGTGAACACAAAGGCCAAGCGGGTCTCTAGGTTAGCAAAGGGAGCCCCCATTAAGATTAGAACATGGAGCGGGAGCACGAATATGATGGCGGTGCCATTAGATGACTTCCAACTGATTCTTGGAATGGAGTTTATGAATGTAGCGAAGTTGGTGCCAATGTCGTTCCTAAACACCCTATGCATGATGGGGGGTGACGACCCCTGTGTGGTTCCTATTTCTCGGAGAGGAACCAAAGACCCCCAACAGATATCGACATTACAACTGATGAAGGGGGTACGAAAAGGCAAACTAACATTCATGGCTGCTATAAAACTAGAGTCACTCGACGAGAAGGCCATTCATGAACCTACTATGGTGGCGAACATCCTAAAAGAGTTCATTGATATTATGCCACCTGAGTTGCCAAAGACTCTTCCTTCACGCAGAGGCATGGACCATAATATCGAGCTGGAGCCAAGAGTGAGGCCTCCAGCAAGACCACCCTATCGCATACCCCCGCCAGAGTTGGCAGAACTCAAAAAGCAGTTAGGTGAACTACTAAGCGGTGGTCTCATCCACAGTTCGAAAGCACCATTCAGAGCTCCAATTCTCTTTCAAAAGAAACAAGATTGGAGCCTCCGACTATGCGTCGATTACCAAGCCTTCAATAAAGTGACGGTGAAGAACAAGTATCCCATCCTGCTCATCGTGGACTTGTTCGACCAATTGGGCAAAGCCAAGTATTTCTCAAAACTCGACCTTCGGTCGGGATATTGGCAAGGGCGCATTGCTGAAGGCGACGAAGTGAAGACAACCTGTGTGACCAAGTATAGAGTGTTTGAGTTCTTGGTGATGCCTTTTAGCTTAACCAACACTCTAGCCACATTCTGCACTCTCATGAACCAACTAATCAAAAAGTATTTGGATAAGTTCGTGGTCGTCTACTTGGACGATATCGTCGTCTACAGTCAAACACTTGAGGAGCATGTCAAGCACCTTCAGACAATTTTCAAGGTTCTTAGGGAGAATACTTTGTTTGTGAAGAGAGAGAAATGCTACTTTGCTCAAATAGAGATCTTATTCTTGGGTCATCGAATCGGTAATGGCTCCATTCAGAAGGATAAATCGAAGGTGCAAGCGGTTGCGGAATGGCAAACTCCAATGAAGGTGCTAGAGTTAAGATCCTTCCTTGGTTTCGTCAACTACTATCGACGCTTCATAGCGGGGTATTCGAAGCATGCAACTCCACTGATGGAGTTGTTGAAGAAGGAGCAGTCTTGGAGGTGGTCTAATAAATATGAAATTGCATTCCAATATCTGAAGGCTGTCGTTTTGGAAGAACCAGTGCTCAAATTGCCGGACTATAGGGAGCCCTTTGAAGTCCATATAGATGCTTCAGACTTCGCTATTGGAGGAGTACTCATGTAGGAGGGTCATCCGGTGGCCTACGAGAGCCGCAAGCTCAATAAGACCGAGCGTCGATATCCAGTGCATGAGAAGGAGATGATAGCAGTGATCCACTATCTACGAGTTTGGCGACACTACCTTCTCAGATCGTGATTTGTGCTTAGGACAAACAATATCGCTCTGAGCTATTTCCAAACTCAGAAGAAACTCTCCCCAAAGCAAGCACGATGGCAGGACTTCCTAGCTAAGTTTGATATGGCAATGTATAAGCTCAGAAAGGTGAATTGTCATGGCTGATGCACTGAGTCGGAAAGTGGAGCATGTGAATGCAGTACGATTAGAAGGCAGAGGCCAAGCAAGTAAGTTACACTCCAACTTCCTTTCCAGGATCAGGGATGGACTGTATAGTGATCCTAAAGCAGAAGCCCTGATACAACTCATTAAAGAAGGCAAGATACGACGGTTTTGGGTCCAGGAGGGACTCGTTTACACCAAAGGGAATAGGGTCTATGTTCCTTGAGTGGACAATCTGAGACGTGAACTCTTAAAAGAGTGTCACGATTCCCTTTGGGCTGGACATCCAGGCATTCATAAAACCTTGGCTCTCATGGAGAGGGCCTTCTATTGGCCGAAGATGGAGACTGCTGTGGAGGAATCTGTTCGAACGTGCCTCACTTTCCAATAAGACAAGGTAGAGCAACAGAAGCCGATGGGACTTTTGGAGCTGTTGCCCATACTAGAAAGGCCGTGGGAGAGCATTTCCTTGGACTTCATATCAAGCTTGCCCGTAGTAGGGAGACTCGGATCAATACTCGTGGTGGTTGATCGATTTTCTAAGTATGCAACATTCATTACTGCTCCCCTACACTGTTCAGTAGAGGAGGCGGGCAAGCTGATGATGAAGGATGTGGTGAAGTATTATGGAGTCCTGCACAATATCATAAGTGATCGAGACGCTCGGTTCCTGAGACGATTCTGGACCGAGCTATTCAAATTATTGGGGTCAAAGTTATACTTCTCCACAAGCCTCCACCCCCAGACGGATGGCCAGACTAAAAGGATAAACTCACTCCTAGAGCAATATCTTCGGCACTACGTGAGTGCCAACCAACAAGATTGGGTGAAGTTGTTGGACATTGCCCAATTCTCCTACAATTTGCAACGGAGCTCTACGTCCAACAAGAGCCCCTTTGAGATTATTATAGGGCAACAACCGTCAACTCCTCATACCATGGTAATTGGATATACTAGGAGTAGTCCGTCAGCCTACCACTTTGCAAGGGAGTGGTACCGAAATGTAGATATTGTACGAGCTTACTTGGAGAAGGTGGCAAAAAGAATAAAGAAGTGGGCAGACTTGGGAAGGCGACCGCAAGAGTTCAAGATCAACGATTTGTTGTTAGTCAAGCTCCAACCAGTATCACTCCAATTCTTTAGGAACAAAGTATATAAAGGATTGGTGTGCAAGTATGAAGGGCCCTTCCCAATTATTAGTAGGGTGGGCAACATCTCCTACAAGTTATAGTTACTGACATAGTTCAAAATTCATAATGTTCTTCACGCCAGCAACTTGAAAGCCTACCACTCGGATCCGCAAGATGCTTCCCAAATTGTTCTAACTCAGCTACCCCCCACCACAGCCTCCTACGAGAAGCGAGTTGAAACCATTCTAGCGGACCGCAAGATTAAGCTATCCACTGGAACTAAGCAAACCGAGTACATGGTGAAGTAGCGAAAGTTTCCCCGAACTTAAACTAGTTGGGAGCCTAAAGACACCCTATGACATGAAGAAGCAATCATCAACAACTATCAACAAGCGTCGACGAGAGTGTCGACAGTTTGAGTGGGGGAGAATGTCACAATCGGTCGTTGCACACTCGCAACAACTCTATTCAACGAACCGTTCGTCGCTCTCGTCTATATGTACAACTGCTTGGCAGCATGTTTTGTCTTGGTTTTAAGTCATTTTGCTTATAAAAATATAAGTTCGAACAAGTTGCAGCGCTACAGTGCGACCGCTCACTGAACCGAGCAAAACAACCTCAAAACAGCTCCATTTTCGCGTGCCATGGGCTGATTTCTACAGCCCACTATAGCACGCGAAACGTCAGCCATTTCAGCACCCTGGAACCTCTCGAGCGACATAGGGCTGGATGGGGCTTCGGTATAGTGTCAGGCGTTGAACAATCTTTTGCAAGTTCGCACGTTACCTTGACGAGAACTTGTTATCGCGCCCGGCACCCGCTGAGCAGCTGTTTGTAGACTTGCAGCTGTTCATTCAACTTTATAAAGTCCTTGTTTCCCCCCTCTCCCTCTTTTCTCTTGTGCTTGCAAAGTGCTCGTTGAATTGCTTGTAAAGCTTCCCCTTTTCGTGAGACATCAGGACTTGTCTATCACTCGTTCTTCGAACTAATCAACTTTCACTTTTTACAGGTCCTTCGGGACTAGCGAGAGGTTGCAAGTGGGCTGATCTTTGCGGATGCAAATCGCAAGGGTGAAGCGCAACTTAGGCAACGCAAGCTATGTTCGCGTCTTTGCCGTAAGGGTGCCTCGCGACTTAGGCAACGCAAGCTAAGTTCGAGTCTTTGCTGCAAATGTGCCTCACGCCTTAGGCAATTCCAGCTAAGGTCGTGACAGTACATGTAAAATATTTTTTTACAAAGTTTTAGAGCCCAATTAAGTAATATTACTTTCAAATAAAATTTTATTTTATTTTTAAAATTTTTATATCTCATTAATTAATAGATTAATTAAAAAAATATCAGATTATGTGATCTTATCTAATTAGGTAAAATATATTATGAATATAATTAAATTTTGATTATGGTTATTGATAATAAAAAAAATCTAATTATAATAGGATTCCTTATGAGATGATTTTGATGAGAGTGACTCTTGATAGGGGTAAAAAAACTGATTTGACATAACACCTCGGATTTGATGTAATACACCCCCACGCCGGACACCTTGTGCGGCACGTGGCTCCTGAACGAGCATTAACGACGACACGACGCGCACCTACACCCACCATGCCCAAGCAACCTCCTCGGCTGACCCCTCATGGCCGGTCAAGGTAGGGGAAGGCGCTGACTGACACCCCCCATACCCTGCGGTAGCTCGGCCTTCCACGCAACGACCACAACGACAGACGCCATCAGAGGTACGGCCCCGCCCCGGTAGGATGGCACACCAGGTAACGTCAAACCCACTTATAAATACCCCTTGGCTCCTAACAGGAAAAGGGGACAATCTCACAAAAACACTCCACCCTGCTTCACTAACTTAATCGTCGGAGGGGCCGGGCCGAGCAACGGGCTCGACCTGTGTGCAGGTACTCGACCGCCACTTAATCCGCCCGACGCCCCGAGAGTTTCCGGCCAGCGGCCTCCGTGGCAGCCACCGCAACCATCCAAGAGGAGCCACGTCTGATCCCAGTCATTTGGAGCCCTGAACCGGCTGCGTCGACCTCGAGGTCACGGCTGAGAAAGTTACTTACTGTAACAGATTGGCGCTAGAAGGAGGGCCATCCAAATGTCGAGCGATCAGCAGATCCACTTAGGCGGACCCTCGACGACCGGGCCCCCCGCCTCGGGGGAACACCCCCTACATAATGAAACCCACGACGAACGCCCCGCGGCGGTGTCAGAACGCTACTGGCAACTGTTCAATGACCCAGGCTTGACGCCTCCCGGCGATACACCCGCCGGCCCGTCGCAAGTGTCACCCGAGGCCTTCCATGACCTCACCCACCAGGTCCGAGCCTTGACAAACATCGTGCAGACTATCGTCCCGATCGTCTCCCCGCAAGCCCCTCCGCATGCGACCCGACCCACGCAGCAACTGGAGCCCCCTGTCCGGACTCACGCCCCGCTTCCAGAACTTCCTATCTCGCCCCGGAACCCCGCAACACGGCCCGGGAGCCGGGAGGCAGAGGACACGGCGAGCCGCCCCGAGCCCGAGGCTCCGACCATCGACTCGACGAATGCCTTGCGAGCTCAGCTACGCCTCGTCAGTCAAAAACTGGACGAGGTACAACAGGAAGTCCGCAAGTCAAAAGGGGAACTCGGGGCGGACGGACACCAAGGATCCCCGTTCACCCCCGAAATACAAGAACAGGCGATCCCGCCGCATTTCCGCCTCCCCTCGCTAGACGCATACGACGGCGCCGCTGACCCAGCGGACCACGTGGCCGCTTTTAGCGCTCAAATGGCGCTGTACGGGACTTCTGACGCTTTGATGTGCAGGGCGTTCCCGACGACTCTACGGGGGCCAGCTCGCGCATGGTACAGCAGCCTAAAGCCCGGGACCGTCGCCTCCTTCGATCAGCTCGCCAAGGATTTCGAGCTTAACTTCTTGGCCTATGCCCGACCGAAGCCGTCCATGGCGCTGCTCCTCGGACTCAACCAGAAGGAGGACGAGCCCCTCTCCCATTTTGTGAACCGCTTTACGACACAGATCCACGGATTATCGGATGCTCACCCCTCCCTCTTAATGCGGGCATTCATGACAGGCCTGCGGCCCTCCAGGTTCTTCTGGTCGCTCGTGGAGCGGCCCCCCGTCGCGGTCCCCGAAATGCTCCAGCGTGCCAGTCAATTCGTCGCCGCGGAGACTTGGATGGCTGGGAAGTGGGAGGATCACAAAAAGGTCAAGTCAGAGCCGCCCCGACAGCTACAACCCCTCGCCTCCCGGCGGAGGACTGACAGACCCGAATCAAGACCTCCTCCTCCCGCCTTGAATTCGTCCCGAACCGAGATTTTCCTGCACGAGAAGGGGAAGGGGCTGCTCAAGGACCCTCACCCGATGAGGAACCCGCGGGAGCTCGCGGACCGTTCAAGGTATTGCCGATTCCACCGACAGCACGGGCACGACACCGAACAGTGCTACGAGCTGAAGAGGCAAATCGAGGAGCTTATCCTCAGAGGACACCTCGGCCAGTATCTCCGGCCGAACAAGGAGCGGTCACCCCGACCGGAGGGCCCCGTCGAGCGACACGTCGATGTGATAGCCGGGGGCCCTGCATCTGGGGGCGGCTCCATGTCGGGCAGAAAGGCGTATGCCCGAGCCGCTCTCGACGAAACCTCGGGACGCGAGCCCGAGCCCGAGATTACCTTCCCGACCGGAGCTTCCGAGCGCCCCGATCATGACGACGCCTTAGTGATATCGGCCAGGGTAGCCAACGCGCACGTGAGGAGAATCATGGTCGACACGAGAAGTTGGGCCTCTATTTAGCGGCTTCCCCGCGAGCAGTGAGCTATGTCCTTATTAAGGAAAGCTCCGGCCAACAACTCCCGATTTACTATATCAGCCATGTCCTGAACGGACCTGAGGAGCGTTACCCGCCAATAGAAAAACTCGCGCTCGCCCTGGTGCTCTCGGCTCGGAAGTTGCGTCCCTACTTCCAGGCACACCCGGTGGAGGTCATCACCGACCAACCTCTTCGGCAGGTCTTAACAAAATTTGATGTTGCAGGTCGACTCCTTAAATGGGCGGTAGAGCTCGGCGAACACGATATAAGATACGTGCCCAGGACCGCCATTAAAGCCCAGGCAATGGCCGACTTCATCGCGGAGTTCACTTAGATGGAGGACGGAGACCCCAAGCAAACCCCCGAAGCTTGGACCCTACACGTGGACGGCTCGGCCAACTCAAGGGGTGCCGGCGCGGGACTGGTCCTCGTTGCCCCTGACGGACGTTCGTTCGAGCGTTCCCTCCGCTTCGGGTTTAAAGCCACTAATAACGAGGCGGAATACGAGGCGCTCCTAGCCGGACTAGGGCTGGCCCTCGAGATGCAGGCAGGCGCGATACACGTCTTCACCGACTCGCAGCTCGTGGCCGAGCAACTCAGCGGCGGATACGAAGCCCGCAACCCAACCATGGCGAGATACCTAGCGCGGGTAAGGGACCTAATTGCCAAGTTTCAATACTTTACGTTATCCAACATTCCGAGGAAGGAAAACGAACGAGCCGACGCGCTAGCTAAGCTGGCGTCGAAGCCGACCTCCGAGGCGCGGCCGGAGGCTGAGGAGCTCCCTGCTCGCGCCATTGAAGTGGCGACTACAGCCTCAGGCGGCACACCGACCACGTGGGTGTAGGAGCTGCTGCGTTTCAAGCGGGATGGAACCCTTCCCCTCGACGAAGCAGTGGCTCGGCGCCTACGTCGCACGCACGCATGGTACACCGAGGAGAGTGGCCGACTTTACAAACGGTCCTTCACCTACCCCCTCCTGCGATGCTTGGAGCCTGACGAAGCCCAGACGGTCCTAGCCAAGACCCACGAGGGGGTCTGTGGCGAACACGTCGGCGGGCGAACCCTAGCGCACAAGATACTCCGCCAGGGCTATTATTGGCCGAACATGTGCCGGGACGCGAAAGCTTACGTGCGGCGGTGCAGGTCGTGCCAGCAGCACGCCTGCGCACCCCGACAGCCAGCGGTCCCGCTCAGCCCCATCGACTGTGCGTGGCCGTTCGCACAGTGGGGTTTGGACCTCCTCGGGCCCTTCCCACCAGCTTCTGGACAGCGGCGGTACATAATCGTAGGAGTAGATTACTTCACAAAGTGGGTCGAGGCCGAGCCGCTGGCGACGATCACGGAATATCAAGTGGAGAAGTTCGTGTGGAAAAACCTAGTAACTCGGTTTGGGCTGCCCAAGGCCATTGTCACGGACAACGGACCTCAGTTCGCCGACAGAAGGTTCCGGGAATTCTGTGCCGGCCATGGCATTCAACTGAGGTACAGTTCGGTGGCCCACCCTCAGACGAACGGACTGGCGGAGGTAACTAACCGATCCATCTTGGACGGACTCAAAAGGAGAGTATCCGCAGCCCGATCGGTCTGGACAGATGAACTTCCCAGTGTACTGTGGTCGCTGCGCACCACTCCTAAGACCGCGACCGGGGAGTCCCCGTACAGCTTGACGTTCGGGACCGAAGCCGTCTTGCCACCCGAGATGACTGTTGCCACCCTCCGGACGAGGAGCTATGACCAAGAGTCTCGAGCGAAGGACTTCGTGCCGGTCTCGACATGCTCGAGGAACGACGTGCTGACGCGCACCTGAAAGCCCTCTCTTACCAGAGAGCCGTTGCGAGGGTCTACAACAAAAAGGTAAGACCCCGACCAATCAAATTAGGGGACCTAGTCCTGCGAAGGGTCGAGGTCAGCGACCCGCCCCTAGCAAGGGGAAAGCTGGCCCCCAAGTGGGAAGGACCTTATCGGGTCACCGAGGTGATCCGACCAGGTACTTACCGACTCACGACAATGAATGGTTCTCCCTTGCTGAGAACCTGGAATGTCTGGAACCTTAAGAAGTTTTTTGTCTGAAGTAGCGAAACCTTCTTTGAAACCTTGTCGGGCCGCCGAGGTGGTCCGACCAGGTGCTGAAAGCAAGCCGAGAGAAGAAAAAGTTTTTTTCACCCAGAAGGAGAGAAGACAGCAGTCGAGATAAGAAAAGGTTTTCTTTTGCATTGAGAGCAAGCCCACTTACAAGACACGACTTACAAAAGCCTGACCAAAAAACAAAATACAAAACCCATTTTTTATGTTTGGGGGACCTCTAGGCGATCGTCGAAGGGGACCTCCTCGGGCATGTCCACCCCCCAGTCCTCGGGGTGAGGAGTAAAAGGATCCTCCTCCACCTCGAGACCCGGTTGACGAGCACGAAAACGAGACGTGGCGATACGGTATCCGTATTCGAAGGACACCCGCCCCGTCCGCGTCAGCCCGAGCTCAAACCCCTCCGACCTTTTGTAAGCCTCGAGGAGCTCCTTGTCTCTCGCGGGTCGGAGACGGGCCTCCTCCACCAGCGCCTCCGAGGCCGTCTTCGCCTCAGCCTTCGCCGCGTCCAGTTTTTTACTGAGGGCGCCCGCCTCCGTCCTCAATAGGCGGAGTTCGGTCCGCTCCACCCTCATTATTTTCTGCAGACCCTCGTTCGCATCCTTTGAGGCCTCGAGCTCCGATCGGAGGCTCGCCACCTCCGCCTCCAGACCCGCCGCACGCTTTTCCGCGGCCGCCACGACCTCTGGGTCGGCCCCAGCTTGAACCTCTGTGATCTGGCGGTGGAGCTCGGCGTTGCGATGGACGAGGCCCCCGATGACTCGCCCTGCGTCGCGCACCCGGTCCATCAGAGCCACCGCGTAGTGGAGACCCTGCGCAGAGGGAAACGGGTCAAGAAGGCCGGCATCGGATGGACGAACCAGGAAAACGGGAACACACTTACCCAGGTCAGCGACTGGGCCGACTTGTTGAGCAGTGCCTCCGAGGGCAGAACATACAAGTCCCGAGCCATATCGGGATGGATGCCCCTCGGAGGAATGCCGCAGAGGGATCCCCTCCGGCCCATATCTTAGACCCCTGC
>NC_025210.1:26281756-26304408 GCF_000313855.2 Musa acuminata subsp. malaccensis
AAGAATGACTTATCTCAAGTATGGCATATAGACATGGGGAGTTAAGGTTAACTCCATTATCAATTGATTGTCATCATCAAAAAGGGGGAGATTGTTGAATCTCGGATTTTGATGATGAAGTCAATTGTAATTTGTTTATCTAATCTGTATGTTGAGATAAGTGTACAGGATTAACTATGATGAAAGTAAGACATGCAGCAGGAGTTGCGCCGGAGTCATGACAATGATCACGTTGGGAGTTCGAGAGTTCGACGGAAGTTCGGACAGTCGTCGGAGGTTCTACGGGAACAAATCTGAGAAGTCCATAAGCTTGCCAAAGAAGCTCGTCGAAACTCGCCAAGTGAATCATCGCAAGTCCAAGAGTTTGCCGGAACTCCGCAGGAGCATCACCGAGGGTTCATCGGATGATCGACAGAAGTTCGCTGGAAGCTCGCCGGAAGAAGCGATTGACGCACCGGAGCAAGTTGCAGTAAATGTCTTAGGGAATATCGTAGTTAGCACAATAATTAAGTTGGAAATGGGAGGTGATCCCATTAACTTAATCTTGGGGCAATTGGGCCCTTGAAAAACCCAAATTGGACCGAATGGATCAACCCATTCGGACCCTGATTTCTGCCAGGCGGTTGAACCGCCCAAGGCAAGAGGTTGCACTGCCTGGGCTCAGTCTCTGAGCGAGACTGGGAGGTGCAACCGCTTTAGCCAAGCGGTGGCACCGCTTGGGCTCAGTCTCCGAGCGAGACTGGGAGGTGCAACCGCCTCAGTCAGGAGGTGCAACCGCCTGAGCTCGGTCTTCGAGCTCTGGCAGGAGGTGCAATCGCCCCTGACAGGAGGTGGCACCGCCCAGAGGCTCAATCTTCGAGCTCTGCCAGGCGGTGCAATCGCTCCAGTCAGGAGGTACAACCGCCTGATCCCGGAATTCTGGGAATTGATAGTTTTGAGCTCCAAATTTAAACTGGGTTGGGGCCTATAAATACCCCACCCATTTAGCACTGAAAAGGCATGAACTTACACCGAAATCTTGATCTTTTTCTGTGATTCTTATAGCTCAAAATTGTTGTAAAGGCCAAAAGTTCTTCTCTCTCTTTTCTTCTAAGTTCTGAGTTGTAAAGAGAGAAGAGAAAATTCTGTAAAGGTTGTCTCCTAAGCCCATCAAAAGGAGTGAAACTGTAAATGGGCGGTTGGCCTTCGCCTATTGAAGGAAGGCCTCTAGTTGACGTTGGTGACCTCGTCGGTGGAGGAAGCCAAAACTGGAGTAGGTCAAGATTGACCGAACCACTCTAAATCTCGGTTTGCATTTACTTTGAGCATCTTATCTTTACTGCAAACCTCCTCAATAGCTTACTGCCTTCTGTGTTTTTACGAACGTGTTTCAAAGTTCAGTGCTTTCCGAATCGGGGTTTAAGACGCAAATCAGTTTTATCGTACGAACGTCGTATTTCAGTTTGCGCTTACGTTCTGATTTCCATTATAACTGCAAACTGCCTTTATATCTTTGCTTTAACTGCATCTCGCCTTATCTCAAGTTAAAGTGGTTTACGAATCAGCTTTTATACCGAAATCGCTTTTATCGTACGAACGCCGTATTTCAGTTTGCGCTTATATTCTGATTTCCATCATAACTGCAAACTGCGCTCATATCTTTGATGCATCTCTCCTAGTCAAAAGTTGAAGTGATTTACGAATCGGCTTTCTTACCAAAATCACTTCTATCGAACGAACGCAGTTTTTGATTTTAATCGCAGAAGGTTTTCCGCTGCACTAATTCACCCCCCCCCTCTTAGTGCTCTTGATCCTAACAAAAAGAAGAGGCTACTAAAGAAAAATAAAGTATTCAAGATGACATGGGATGAATCAAGTGTATCCGAAGACGAGGAGCAAACCGATGAAGATGAAGTGACGAACTATGCTTTAATGGCTCTCGACAACGAGGTAATGATTCAACCAAAACTTCTTTACCTTACAGTGAATTAATTGATGTTTTTCATGATTTATTTGAATTAGTTGATAAAAAAATAAACTGTTAACAAAAGATCATGCTTCTCTCTCTAATAATTTTAAAAATTTTAAAAATAAATATGATAATTACATGTTAACCTCTTGTACTTAATGTGAATAATTAGGTTCATACAAAAAAAAAATATATTATTAGAATAAGTATTAAAAAATTTTAAAATTGGTAGCAAATCATTAAACATGATTCTTACTGGTCTTATATGTAGAAAGAAAGGAATTGACTTTGTGAATAATACTCAATAAAAGTCTTTGTTAAAAGATCGACTTTGCATGTTCCCCATAAGGTTAAGTGTAATTTTTATGATAGACATGGTCATTATGTATATAAATGTTTATTTAAAAGATATAACTTGCATAAATTAGTTTGAGTTCCAAAATGAACCATAAATGACCTTATGTCAAAAAACAAGATAGGTAGATCTAAACATGAGGGACCCAAAATCAAATGGGTACCTATAGAAGACCCACCTTTCTTGTAGATATCTCTACGAATGAAAGCTAGGAGCAAAAATTAAAATCTTAATAGTGGATATTCAAGGTATATGATTGGAGATCTAACACACTTCACAAAGCTCACTAGTCGAAATAAAATAATTTTAATTGAAGATGTTTTATATTTAATGATGATTTAAGGTAATGATGATTTTTATGATTTATGACTTATTGATCTTGATGATATTTGTGATGAAACTTATTTTTTGGTTTTCAAATTATGATGCATGAGTTTTGTATGAAAAACTAGGGCATGCTAATATGAATCTATTTATGTTATTTTTTATGAATCTATTGAACTATGAAAGTGATTTTGATGATTTGACAAATTGAATTTGAATGAGTTTTATCCAAATCTTTCACTTTCACCAACTAAAAACTAGGAGCAAAAATTAAAATCTTGATAGTGAATGCTCAAGGGAGATCCAACACACTTCACAAAGCTCACTAGCCGAAACAAAATGATTTTGATTGAAGATGCTTTATGTTTAATGATGTAATGATATAATGATAATTTAAAGTAATGATGATTTTTATGATTTATGACTTATTGATCTTGATTATTTTTGTGATGAAACTTATTTTTTGGTTTTTAAATGATGATGCATGACTTTTGTCTGGAAAACTAGGGCATGCTAATATGAATCTATTTATGTTATTTTTTATGAATCTCTTGAACTATGAAAGTGATTTTGATGATTTGACGAATTGAATTTGAATGAGTTTTATCCAAATCTTTCACTTTCTCCAACTGAATCGTGAACTTTCTATTGATTTCTTGACTAAAGATATCTTTTATGGGAATCAAAGTCTTTTCTATCTTCTATGATTTCTTCTTCTCACCATTTACTAAAGAGGAGACTTATGCAAATAAACCATGATCTTGATTTCTCAATATTTATAACTTGAGATTTATTCTACATGAACCAAGATATTTTAATCTCCTACTTTTTCTTTTTGCTATTTACTAAAGAAAATATTTATCCAAATGAATCATGATTTTTCTCTTGAATTCTCAGAATTATAACTTAGAGATTTATTTTTTATGAGTAAAGTCTTATATTATTTGTTCTCATGTGATTTTTTTTTTACTAAAGAGAAGACTTATCAAAATGAGTCATGATCTTTCGATATTCACAACTGAGATTAGTTTATAACTCCTTTGTGTTTATGATATCTATACCCTATCATCAAATTGATCACTCTTGATGCAAATTTATCTTTGTTATTAATATTTGTCATGATTAGAAAATTGATGTAAAGGGAAAAGAATTATAATATTATATTATTCCTTTCTTTTTAACAATGATAAAAGGGGAGAAAGTATTGTTAGCTTGCAAATCTCAAAGAGAAACAAAAGTGCTAGCTTACACATTTCAAGGAGAAAAACTTGCTAGCTTACAAATTTCAAAGAGAAGCAAAAGTGCTAGCATGCACATTTCAAGAAGAAGCAAAAGTGCTACCTTCCACATCTTAAGAAAAGTAAAATTGTTAAACTTGCATATCTCTAAAACTTGTTAGCTTGCATGTTCTATAGTGAATATAATGAAGTAGAACCTGCTTATTTTAAAAATATGCTAGTTACACTTCTCCTTTTTGTTAACGACAAAGAGGGAGAAGTTATGATGATGGTTTAAAATTTGAATCATATGATGATGTACTTTTATATTTTAAAATTATGTATGATGATTATGCATACAATACTTCAACTTATGATGTAAGTAATAATTATGTTGATATGATTTATTGCATATGATTCATAATTGAAATTATGGCATATAGAAGGGGGAGTTTAGTGAAACTCGATCATTAATTGATTGTCGTCATCAAAAAGAGGGAGATTGTTGAATCTCGGATTTTGATGATGAAATCAATTAATGAAGTTATGATATAATCAGCGTTTGAGTAATGTAGGACTATCTTCGATCATACAAAGGCAAATTGATTGAAGCATGAAGAATTAGAAGTTAGGCTGGAGTAAAATATGTCAGAAAAATGGACATCGGGCCGGAGAACTAGTCGACGTACCAGTAGAAAGATTTCGTGTCATGAGTTCAAGCATTTGGCCAGAAGGATTGGACATTACACCAGAAAGATCAGATATTGCAGGAGGTCAATACATCGATTAGGCAATATGTTGAAGGAGAGGACGATGTACCAAAGGGTCGGACGAAGGCCAGATGAACCAATGATATGTCAAACAATTTGTCTAGATCGAAGTAGTTTAAGGGGCTAATTAAGTTAGTTTTTGATATAATCATGCTAACTCAATTATAGGCTAATTAGACCTAAATTGGGATTGATTTGGGCTCATTGGGAAGCTCATTCAGTGACTCAAAAGTTTAGTCAAGTGGTGGCACCACCAAACTGGCGATGGAACTGCCTATGAGCTGGAAAAGTTAAAAGCCCAATCTCCGAGAAAGTCAAGCAGTAGTACCCCAGATTAAGCGATGGTATCGCCTAGTGTCAATGTGTCAAGTGGTGGTACCGCCAGACTGGGCAGTGGTACCGCCCAGTGTCAGATTGGCAGGGTCTATAAATACCTTACTTTTTCCTACTTAGAGGCAACAAGAAATAGAGTAAAAAAGGGAGAAAATATACTTGAGAAAAAAAAGTATAAACTCTCTTGAAGTATGGAGTCTCTTCCTCTTAAGTTTAGAAAGTCTTATAAATAGAGGAGTGAGGTCTAGTGTAAAAAAGAGTTGTAAAGGTTCTCTCCTAAGCCTGTTAAAAGGAAAAAGAGTTGTAAAAGGGTAGTTGATCTTCGCCCATTGAAAGAAGATTAGTAGTGAATGTCGGTGGCCTTGACAGAAGAGGAATCGGGAGTGGACGTAGGTCGTAACGACCGAACCACTATAAACTAGATTTGCATTTACTTTCTGCTTTTCACTTATATTGCAAACCGATTTACTTGCTCACTACTTTTACGAACATTTCAAGTTAAACTCATATTTCTAATACGGGCTTTATCGAATAAGATTTTTGAATCGATATAATTTTACGAAAGCACTGATCCCTCACCCAAGTGCTGAAATGGTCCTAGCATATATAAATATCTCAAGTTTGGTTTCCTACTATTTTATAACTCAAAGAAAGTTAATGAAATTTACTTACTTGAAATCCTATTTAAGATATACATAATAATCCCTAGAGTTTCTCCTCACATTGATTAAAGTATAGAAAATAACTCGTTATGCTCGTAATTATATCTACAAGAGAGTATGATTTTATCTTTTAGTAACCTTATTCTACTTTAGCACATCTAATAAGACATATTAAGCACAAATAACCCACTTTTTTAAGAATATAAGAAAGAGTCAAAATTATGATCTGACTCATCATAACTACTATAAAATTTATAATCCTTGTCAAATCTGATAATTTTAATTTTTTATCTAATTATATTTTGACTTTATGTACACCTAAATATGTCAATGGCTTGAGATCTTAAATAATCATATCTCAATAAATAATCTATAAAAGTGATAACATATCTCTCTCTACTAAAATAAAAAAAATGGAGTAACTCATATATGCAAGCATATATAATCTCAAAGAGTTCATAAAACTATATTTCATTCTAATATTTGATTATAGAATTATTATAAACTAAATATTCATATTAATTCTATACAAATCATCATATAAAATTTAAAAGACTATTGAATCATGATAAGTTTACCATCACCAAAAGAGAAATAAAATCTTGATAATTCTAGATAAAGAGTCTAAATTTCTAGAATTGTAAGAACATAACATATATCCTCAAAATTCATATAATGAATCATCTCTAAGCATAGGCAATAAGTACCCACTATTACCATTTTCACTTTAAGATGATTCCATATAATGATAAATATTTTATACTATTTTATTTTTTTTTATTTAAAATAAATTTTTATTATTGGTAACATAAGTTGAAGTGTTAGAATCAATCCACCAACTATTAGAAAATGACTTTTGCAATGTTTGATTTGAAATATATAAAGGTTAAACTTATTCCTCTCCTTTTCGAACCAATCTTATAGTCCTTCACGAAACTTTTCACTTTACTATAAAGTATTTTTATAAGTTTATAAATTATTTATAAACTCAAGTGATTTGTGATTCAACTTTCTTTTATTATTATCCACTCCTTGAGTAATATCTAAAATATTTTGAGTCTTTTTTATTTTAATATTAATTCTTAATAAATACATATACTAGTCAACTCATTTAAATTTTACTTATCCTTTTGTATTGTAACAAATTTTAAATGCATCAAACTAAGAATAAATTATACGAGAAATAACTTAATTACATTCATGCCTAATGTTCTTGAACTTATAGCTTTGCCAGCTATATTGAGTGTATATAATCTTGAATTCCTCAAATACCATCATACAAAATTTTATTTCGATCTTTTATAAATATGTTAGTCAATGATTTATCAATAAATTAAAATTAAAAATTTAAATATTCAAGTATGCTAGTTGTAGATTGTAATGAATCTAAATATTATTAATAATTATCATAAAATTGAATCTTTTATACATTTCTTGATCATTTATGTCAATTATTTACTCTACAAAACTTTCAGTAGTTATGTTTAATATCCTTTCAACTAATATGATCAAGGTCTAACACATCCAATATAAAATATATATGCTTAAGTTATTTATAATAATTTAATCTAAAAAATAGAGAGACATTAATAAGAATGAAATGAAAGTAGTATCATTATAATAAAATAAAATCATATTAATATTTTAAGCTTTTCAATAAATATTGAACTATTGATATAATTCTTATAGAATAGTATTACTATCTTTGGGTATACAGTCCTAAACTATAAGGATATATAAAATAGTATCATCTTACCCATCGTATTAGGATTATCTAGATCTTCTAATTATGTGTCATTATAAATATTAAATTTTAATATCATTTAAAACTAAGTCTTTAATGTAATTTTAGAAGTTATTAGTCTTAACTATTTTGACAACTACAAAGCTAATATAATAATATAATATAATTTAAAATATCTTATAAATGATAAGATATTTATCACAATTCATATCCCATAAGTTTATCATCTAAAATCACCTTGGCAACTACTAGTCAAATAAAGCTTAGGGATGTAAGTTACAAAAAATATTCATCAAATATTTTTAATCTAATTTATACCAAATATTTTAATAATAATAAAATACTAATCATAATAATTATTAAATATCAATCAGTAAAAAGAAAAAATCATATGATAACTATAATCAGGATGAACATAAATCATGCTTTTATATGAAAAATAAATATATTTTATAATTTTAAACATATATATATATATATGAATAATAAAATAAATATCCAAGAATAATAATTATTTTTTTATTATCACATATAAAATTTTATCAATATATCATATGAGAAAACTATAAAAGAAAATCATAATTTATTTATTTATTTCCATATAAAATCCTAAATTAGATTAATCAACCATATTTAATTAGACAAGTCCAGGACTAAATATCAGCCCAATTAAGTTAGTCAAAAATTAAAATTGATCATTGATCAAAAATTGACTTTCCCTAAATTTAATTAAAACTTGATTAAGTCAAGCAATCAAAATACATTCATGATCAAGATTAAAATAAATCAAATTAGATAATTTTATAATTAAGGATATAAGTCAAAAAAATTTTAATTTTTGAGGGATAAAACTATAATTTTTCTTATGATATATAATGAAACTAGAGTTTCTAAATGGCAAAACTCTCAAAAGGATATAAATTGAAATTAAGAGATTTATAAGAGCAAAACTATAATTTCAATAAATAAAACCTTTTTTTTTCTTTAGCAATGTGGCACTCACAGTGTGCGATCGCCACTCTAGCAGCGGCTATTCTCACCAGTTATCATGTCATATTATGTCGCCATGCTCACATGCAATTGTTCTCACCATGTGCGAGTTCCTCATGAGGCATTGTCGACTAAGTGCCACCCATGATTATCCCATCATAAAGTTATGCATATGCACCAACCAATGACCCCCACGATTATGGTGACATGTGGTTGTGTCCATGCATCCACCCAGTCGTAACTATTTTTCTATGTTACGTAGCTATTGGAAATTGTAGCTTTTGGCATCCAGTTGACACCAATCATGGCACACAAGTAGTTATACATGCGGTCGCCATCGGTTGTCATACCCCATGATGCTTTTGCTGCATATAACAGCACTTGTACACAACTACTGCTTGTGACTAAGCTAGCGATTATCAAAGACCATCGCCCTCAACAACATTAGCGTCGATAATAAACTATCTATGGTGGCCTATTGATCAAGAGGAACCTCGGATCACTCAAAGCAAGCATAAGAAGGACTAGATGTCAACATAAACAAATCATTTATGTATTGTAAATCAAAAACGAATAACACATTTTCTCAAATGAATGATGCTAATAAACAAATCTAAGGTATTTAATTTCAAAACATGACTTTGATACTAATTGTAAACATAAAAATCATGATTTTGTTACTGTTATATAAAAAACTTTAATGTCATAAATTGAAATCAAATAACATTAGATCAAGTCATTTAAAAAGTCTTTCTGATTTGCACGGATTTGAAAGATATGACGATATCAATCTATAAGGAAAATTAAACTTGTCTTCTTTTCTTTTCCTATCTTTTACAAGATCACTAGTGATGAATGAATTAGAAACTAAGAAAGATCGAGAATAAATCTGTAATCTTAATAACTAATATTTCATCCCTATAAGAGCCTAGGACAATTATTAGAAATCTCCCATCAAATCAACTTTTAAGAAATCTTAGACTTTTTATATTGATCAATAATTATAATCAAAATCTAATAATATCTATAGTATATATTATCTAATTAGATAGGACCACTATTATAATTATATATATATATATATATATATATATCCAATATTATGATGATATTGGATGTATAGGGACAAAATGTCATGTCACGTGACTAACGATGCCTGTGTAATTCCATTAAATGTACGAATAATGCATGCTGGTAAATTCTTAATAATCAAATTCTATACACCGTTGGAGGTTGGAGAAAACCCAAGTCATCTACTATTAGCAAAGGGATGAACAAATCCAATGCTGAAAAGAAACCTGAATCCAACCATCCAAAACATTGGCCGAAATTAAAAGCCCTGGAGAACAGAAAAGGAATCTAAAAAGGTGGTTTACCTGTTTGGTACCCCACTTCATAGTTTGATTTGTGTAAGAACAGAATATTAGAAATCAGCACAACGCATGGAAACTATGCAGATATTGAAGTTTAACATCATACTTCAAGACCTTATTAACTAATACAGAAGCTTCATTAGTTTTATATTAAGCTCATACTCAACTGGTGTAAGCAATAGTTAGAAATGTAGCAATGGCGATGGCATTACATCCTAGATATCTGAAGGGGAACCATGGCTTCACTGAGTTCCTCCCTCATTACAAGCTGGAAAAGATCTGATATGCCATGCTGTACTGAGAGGTGCCTTTGGCATACTTCAGCAGCCATCACACCTGAGGTGTAAGCTCCATGAACAGAACCAGAATGGTCGGCGCTTGCTGCTTCACCAGCAAAATACAAATTGTCGACAGGAGCACAAAACCTCTCATATATGTCAGCTGGCTTCCCAACTAGATCACAAGAATAGGAACCAAGGGAATCTCCATCTGTTCCCCAGTGCGAAACCAGATGTTGTATCTGCCAAAATATCATAGTTTGGTTTATTTGAACTCTTCAAGGAATTAAAGCATCATATGATCAATATATAGAAACTAACCGGATCTGTTGCATCTGGTATCATTTTCTTCAGCTGTAACATCACAAAGTTGACAGCTTCTTCATCAGAAAGTTTCTCCATGTCATAAGCAAATCTTCCAGCAGCCATGTACACAAGAATAGGATGTCCTGTAGCCTTGTGGAGATTGAGAAAATAGCCACAAGCATAAGATTTCTGAGCTACTAAACCCAAAAATTCTACATTAGGCCAAAAAACATTGCTAAAGCGAAGAGCAATCTTATTCTCGATGCCAACGCCAATATCAGAGATCGCAGAGAGTTTCCATTCCGGAAGCTTAGGCTCAAACTCTATAAGATTAGCTTTGAGAACCCCAAGAGGAACAGTAATAATAGCGGCATCAGCTACAAATGTATTTCCATCTTCGACTGTAACTATTACTCTATTGTTGCACTGTGCAATTTTTTTCACCCTGATCACATGAATAGATACGAAAAAAAGTAGTAAATAAGCAGAAAAAAAAGCTTAAGTACAAATTGCTAACTTAATCAGGTTTGTCATTCTCATTGTCTCGGTAACATAAGATGTAATAACTGGGGCATTCCTAGATCCTTTCCATTGAAAAGAAGTTATGGATAAAGCAACCTTCAAGGACCTTAATCGGTAAAATAAGAATAATATGAAGAAAAACTCTCTGCAATCAGAATATTCTATAATTAGCTTCCAAACAATTGATAACTCAAATCATACAGCAGCCTGAGAATGTCAAATTTGTTTGTTTCTTTCAGGCACACATTCTTTGCAAATACAATTGCTCTTTGACAAAATGTAGACAAAACGAAAAGAATTCATATCGTCTATAGTACCTTAAAATTGGTTTTTGACTTGTAAGTGTTTTTCTAAAGAGATTATGAAGAGATATCCAAGATACCACTATATATCTAAAGAAAATTACACCCTTCCAGTTATTAAACTCATAATTTATTTGGGTTCTGGATGATGTGATGGTGATCCAAAAGATTAGGCCTTACCAGTTACTCTTAAGGTTCCATGTTTTGGTTTGCACTGTGTTAGTTAAAATAATGGAAAACATTTTATTTGATGAAGATCATGGTAAGGATATAATTTCTAAGAAACCACCAATAAGTAGTGCACAGTTAAAGATTCTGAAGTTTAGCCTAGACATACTTTTAGCTAGTAATCAGCCATCTATAGATGTTAAAAGAATCAGTAACAAGAAATTTATAACACTTGCTCACAAATTTTCATAAGAAGATCACCATCTAAATACATGGTTTAAATCTAAAACCCCATTTCTTAAAGCCCCAGCTAGGATAACAAGGTGTTATCACAATCATGTGACCCAGGGCATGGGGAACTGACAAAGGTTTATTCAAGTAGCTAACTGATGTCAGTTATAAACAGCTCCACGTAAAAAATCACATATGACAAGTAGAGATACTACAGATTATTTTCAATAGAGAATAAACACAGTATGTTGAGCTGAGAAAACACAATATGCATATGTGGCATATGAAGTTTATATGAAATACTCTGCTATTTAGAAAAAGAATCATGGTTAAGAAATAAGTTACAACAGAAAGAGCACACAAAACACGTGACTAGCATACAGTAGAAAACAATTAAAAAGATGACTGAGTTCAGGATTATCTCAAGGAGGAATTATCTTTATACTCATCTAAGAACCTACTCAAGTGATGAGTATGGGCAAGTGTCTGAGACATGTGTAGTGACCCATATACTGTGACACTGCACCAAAATTAATGACAAGGTTTTTCTTTTCTGTATAGTTCAGCATATGACTGCCTTCCATATGCAGCAGCTTATTGGCCACAAGAACTTTCAGAATACTGTTGATTTCTACCTAGAAGGAGATTAATAGAACATTTTATTAAAGTATACCTATGATTCAGACGAATATCAAGATCCTCTGAAAGGGCTTGTATAACAGGATAGTAACCTTGCAACATAAGTCCATGACCACCAGAGAGAACATGTTCCTGCTTTCAAAAGAAGATGAGTAACCAGTCATGTCATTTTTACTCATTTGACTTGTCACTGTCAATTTCTCTGAACATAAATTTACAATTAGTGCATGCCAAAAAATGTTATAGAAACTCAACAAACATGCAACAGAATTTTAAGGGAACAATAATTGTAGCTCTGAACCAGGAAAATTAAATTAAACATGTCAAAAGTTATACTCGTGGGTTAAATTCTTGTCAATAATGAACCATGAGCCAGAGTATAACCTAATAACATCAGGAGAAAGGCCGTGCTGGACCAAATAAACAGTAGAAAATCCCCTCCTGTAAACAAAATTAATTGTGGCCTGTGCTCTATGATCATGGTGACAGTTTTTATCTGAGAACCATTATTATCAAAACTAACTGCCACCTGCCAGGCCACCTACCAATCTTGCCTCAAATTCCCTATTGAAGTGCACAAATTCTGACTATCGATACACTATTAACCAGCTTTCAGCTGCTATAAAGCTGTCATGCAGACCATGACTTGGTACATTGTACCTTTTCCCATTAAACTCACCTTTAACTATTCATATAACTGAGGTGTGGTTTAAATGAATCCAGACCCATTTAATGGGTTGTTTGTAGTTAAACTCTTAAATGCAACTACTAGTCAAAATCCAAAATGTTCAACTTGTATGAAACCTGGCTAGGTCTGGTTCAACTCACATAGTCAAATAATCGTTGTTTATTGTATCTATCCAGGCTTTAACTATCATCAATTTTAAATTTTGGCTGGGTTTTGCTGTAGACTGTTACCGTTGACATATTAATCATGAAAAAAGCATGACAATATACTGTGAGTAGTGCATGATATAGTGATTTTTGGTTTAGTGAATCAGTTTTAGAGCGCATATGGATGCTTTATATAGAAAGCATAGAAGACTATTATTTTCTGATCATAGAGGCCTAGTTACATAAATGTTTTGAAAAGGCGCCCAGGCGCTCGGAAGAGGCGTGGCATGGCCCAAGCGCCTCGCACAGTGGTAGGGTGACGCGCTTTAGTGAAGCACCGCCTGCGTGCTTGCCTGAGCCCAGAAGTTAGGCACCTCGAGCAAGCGCTCTATTGAAAGTGAGAAATCGAACCAGACTGTCAACTCTAGTTCGATTGAACAGTAACTTTCATTGGTTCAATCGAACCAATAAAGCATAGCAAACACTAACAGAATCCCCACATCCCCCACTACATGTGACCCCTGACCTACTAATAGTAAATATTGATTACTCTCGCCGCCCCAACCCACCTCTAGTCCACTATCACTGCCTCCAAATGCAGCTCCCTCCACTGCCGATGAACAAGTCCGATGTTTCCTCTATCACCGACGGATAGGTTCGACGCTTCCTCTACCACCGACGGATAGGTCTGAAGCTCCTACTACTATAGCTTTTGTGTGCAGTTCCCTCCATTGTTACTGCTTTAGTGTGTAGCTCTTTCCATCGCCGAGAGATAGGACCGCAACTTTCTCCACCACTACTGCCATCGTCTGCAGCTTCCTTTGCCATCGCTGCCACCACCTGAAGGTTTCTCCATCACCACCGCCCTCTCCTTCCCCACTTTCCACCGTTGGTGACTCCTCTTGTCCCCCATACTGTGCACTATTATAACTACTATTAACAGTGGCTTAATTATTATTGAATGGATTGTTAATCCTTAGAACTAATATTAAAACTACTGTTAACTACTATTACCATATCTTCCAATAAATTAAAACTAATATTAATCCTTAGAACTCTTGAGCCTGTTTAGAACTAATTTTTATTTAGAATTATTAATCCTTATTTAGCATTATTAATCATATTTATTAAGTATATTATATATTTTTTATATTTTAATGTTCTAGAGCATCTCACTTCGGTCGAGAAAACGCCTAAGCAAGAGCCTAACACCTCAAACGTTTTGGGACCTTGACGCCTTTTAGCACCTAGTGCCTTTAAAAACACTGAGTTACATCACAATTCCTTTTTTATAATACTTAATCAGTTGAGATTGCATAAATGATAGGAAATTATTCTGTTTTGGGGATTGATGTGAGTTCAAAGAAAAAATATCTCGTATGCCATCAGCTCCATGATCTCATCTTTCTTCTTAACCTACTAATCAATAATTACCCTTCCCTCCTCTTCCCTTATAGTAACAGCATATTATTGACAGATTATTTTAGGCTAAGGCCAGAAACTTCTTCCCTTTCTTTCTTTGTTACTTTTCCTTAAAGCAGCATATATCACACACATTTTTCTCTCACAATTTTAGCCTAAAACTGCAGAAAAATCATCCAGAAGGCTTCTGTGTCTGCACCCAGTTTGAAGCTAAATTAACTAATCAACTAAATAATTTTAACCTTCCTTTTTTCTAGGACTTTCTGGCATAGCTACAAACTGGGTTAAGAAAGGAGATGAGAGAGACTTACTTTAACCTGTACCTTTAGGCAGTTTATTTCCACTGAGTTGTGAGAATAGGATGCCAGACTATGATCATAAAAGAGA
The DNA here is from genome assembly GCF_000313855.2 of Musa acuminata subsp. malaccensis. Lineage (NCBI taxonomy): Eukaryota > Viridiplantae > Streptophyta > Magnoliopsida > Zingiberales > Musaceae > Musa > Musa acuminata. The sequence continues at coordinate 26,296,562 of NC_025210.1, forward strand.
TAAATTCTGTAACAGCTATCTTCATCATCTCCTTTGCGAGGAGCAAATTTGTGACAATGATAACATGGCAAAGTCGTTACCTGATCCCAATTTTTCAGTGATATAGTGTCCGCATCTGCAGCAAACCATGCCTCCAGTCTACATATAAACCATTGCAGCACTTCATGTGCCATCCCTTCTTGCCTGTAAATTGAGGAAACACATTAGTTGACCGCTCGGCCAAATACAGTACAGTACTGTGAGGTCCTATTCAGCTAGATGCAGTGACATACCTTAGTTGTGGATATCTCTCTAGAACAAAGGAAATAGCTTGGGAAAGAGACATGTCGACGACATGTTCATTTCTTACTTTCTCAGTCTGTGAGATGAAAAATAATAATCTTTATGATCACATATCACATCATATTGAAGCCAATATATGTACGAGGGAAGCAAGAAAAATATCCAGAGAACACTAAAGAATACCTCCTTGAGAATCCTCTCAAATGCTTCTCCTACTTTTGTGACTACTTGCTGAGGGACTTGGTTCCCATCCTTGTCAAAAAGAGCATAACTACACATACCAACCAAATCTCTTATTAATTTATAAAAACGATTAATTTCATCCATACAGATTATTTATTTATTTATTTATTTATTATTATTATTATTATTATTATTATTATTATATATGTATGTATGTATGTGTATGTATATAACCAGTTTATTTATACAGGTGGAGGCAAATCTATCATGCCATCTTGATTACAAAAGGAACTGGCTTCACAAAACCCTACACAACAAGCATGAGTATATAAAAAAACACATGAAAATTTTTTGTCCTGACCTATAAATAAAAGTCCAGTCATGGTCCTTCAGAATACAATTAAAAGAAATTCAAACCTAACCCTTGAGAACTATACAATTAAAACAAATAATCAATCAAGCTCAGATATACATTATCATTTACCAACCTAGTATAGTACATAAATTATTTTGCAGTTCTTTGAACTAAAATATAAATCATAATCCATCTATGGAATCCCAAAGCATCAAGAATAATTAGAAGATATATAGAAAAATGAGTACCTCTCTAGGTCATGATCATACAATACAGAGTTGTCACCACTAGTGCGGTATAACCTTAGGCCTAGGCCACGAATTAATGGAGCTAGAGAATTTTCATTGCAAACACCATGTAACCTGAACACCAAAAAGCATGGAGAAGAGATCAATGAGCCCAACTGCAACGAATCATTATCGAGAAAGATTGACTTTAAAATAGAACTTCACCATGATGCTCCCATGTCAACAGGACAACCAAAAGAATGGTCAGTATGCACCCGCCCACCAAGGCGGTTACGTGATTCCAACAGAATGACCTGAAGAAGATAGCATATGAAAATTAAGTTCTAATATTCTGAGCACTATGGAATTGGCTTACTTAATGTAAAGTAACTTTAAGAAAGCTTCTAATTTTCAAATATGTTATAAAGTGTCAGTGACAAAGAGCAAGAGAAAGCATTACATTAAAAGAAGCATTAGACAATGCACGGGCAGCTGCAATCCCTGAAATTCCTCCACCAATCACAATAACTGATGGTTGTGGTCTCTCGACGTGAGAGACTAGAAGACCTAAGACAATAAATATAGTTATTTATAAAAGAAACATAGAAGTTATCTAAAAAAGAGAGAGGTGTAGAGACCTAACAAGAAAGAAATTTACAGTTGTTAATTAGATGATACAAAAATTAGTAAGCATAGTTACATCACTCTAAGCAAACATCAAAGAGTCATAGGAAAGCTTTGTACATGGGTATGTTGTTATACTCGAGAATTCATGAAAAAAATTCGCATACTGTATGCTGTCACTTGAATAAGCAACAAGATTTCACACAAGAATGCCATCATCTCATTGAAATCCTTAAACCTTACTTGCAAGGTCCCATTCGTTTTCCGCACTTCATATACCAAGTGATAAAATTTGTCATACCTCCAACAGATCTTACTTTGGATTTAATTGGTTTTTGATGTTTTCTCCAATTACTTAGGTAATTAACAAATCAACACTGGAAATTCGTATCCTTTAGACTCCAAACACCAAGAAAACAGAGTGATTGGAGTGCCCATTAATGCTATGTTAGCAACATTCTGTTAGCCACACATCTTCTCTACAGATTGAGTTGGGCGCTTAAGCAGGATCGTGCAACTCAAAGCCTTTTGAGTGGATTTTCTACAATGCTTCTATGTGGCTCACTGTTTTACTTGTTCATTTCAAACTCAATGTAAACAATCTTCAATTAAACTTTCTTTTGAAAATGTGAATAAGGCATTTTTAAGACCAAGTTGTAGTTTGAATCTCCATCCTAAAGCATGTGAAATGAACCTTCAATATTATAATATAAGATACAATTATGTTTGCCTCCAAGATGAGGAATTTGCATATCTGAGTGCAGAAGGCTTGTTTCTCATTGCACTTGTTATTTAGGCTTCTATGTAAAAGAAGAATCTTTTTCCACATCCCACCACCTTTCTTCTTTTTTTTTTTCCTTACATATTATTACTAAGCTTAACCTTATGAATCTGTATAGTCATCGAACAGGTAACAATACAGAAACTATAAAGCATTAACAATTTGGAATCTTTTTGCTAGTTGACCTAGATGCTAAAATTTTCCATAAAATGGAAGAACATTGAGCAGACAGAATTGTGTTAAGGGACATTGATTAAAGATCAGGACATTAAATTCAGAAATTGATAGGATGAAATGAAAAGATGGAGAAGAAGATTTAGTCAGTTAATAAATGAAGATGAACAAGTAGAAAAAAGCTGGATACCCGCAGAGAATATATATAACATATTTATTGCATGATTCTAACTATCTGTTAATAACTTTCAAAAATTGATAGTTTAGAGTCATTTCTTTTCTCATTTTCCACTTTTATGTCAGTGATCCTCGTTATATTTCTAGAATCTCTAGCAAACATGCAAAACCATGAAGTTTAATATTCAAAGCCAAAATATAATCGAAGGTCGTGGATACAGGGAAAGCTACAAATATTTGAACTATGTACAAGTACATGCCGAGACAGTCCAATTGATAACAAAATCTCTACAATCAACAACAAAAATCCAGATTTGCATTGAATGCCATACATAAACCAAACCAAAGCCGATCAGAAGCCACAAATCCCATCACAAAAAAGATCAAGAGACAAATCAAAGAAGGTTGATACCGCCAATACCAAAATTTTTCCGGCTCGATGATCCTTTCGACGTCATTCCCCCCTCGGCACAAGAACCAATCGTAGGGCCTCTCCTCGCCGCTTAAGATTGTAGAGAATTCAAGGAAGGATTACTCGAACGTATAGGAATCGAGAGGTGGAGGACAAAGATCATGAGCCCGTCTTGGCTCGGATCGGAGAGGCCACAGAGATTCTCAAACCAGCTCATGCGTGAGGCCTGCGAGGGATCCCCAAACCGGCAAGAGATCGAGACCCAGGGAGGGGATCTAAACTACGACGGAGAATAAGGAAATGGGGGAGACGCGTCCGCCCTCGTCTTCTGCGATTGGGGTATTTCGATATTGAAGAAACCCCGCCCTATTTATAGCCGACGAGATGGGAGGACGAGGTCCTTCTTGTCCGCCCATATGCACTAATAGACCCTTCGTTCTACGACTATTTACCAGAATGACCGCCTAACTGGGAATCCTTTCAAGGGCGCTATAGTCATTTCAGTTATTAATAAAAGGGTACAAAACTCACGTGATGCAGTAGAAGAAACGGGGATTTTTTTAATGGACAAATTTTCGTAAAAAACTCATAATTTTTCAAATAGCACTTTTTTAGAATATTATTTTTAAAAATAATCATCTCTCGATTAGCTATCGCCCTTTGTCCAACGTATGATTATACCCCCTCCCCCTCCTGTCAATCGCCTCTCTATTAGATTCATACAATATTAAAGATATAACAATCGACTCACATGTGATGTGATGAAGATATAGTCTTTATCTCCTATAATCAATGAAAAAAAGATATAGTAAAAATTATGGCCAACGATGAGCCACCCCTCATTTCTCTCCTATAATCAATGAAAAAAAGATCGAGAGCTACAAAGGTTGCACCTTCATCGTTGAGCAAATCCAAACGTAAGAATCCACTCAAAAGTAGGGATTGTTGATGGGGGAAGATAATAAGAGGGGATAGTGGGTTAAAATAATCTTTTTATTCTATCAAGAATATTTTATGAGAATTTTTTAAGATTAAAGAATTCTGTTAAAAATTTTAGAAGTTCCAACTTTTTTTTAATGAGAATTCACCCTTTTTTATATAAAAAATATTTAACTAAATTGTGCATGCTCGATATACGGATAATATAATATTATTTAGACTGGAGATTATTTTAATATCTTTGGACTTGATTGTAAAAAGTGAGATGCCGGAGGAGTAAAATGGTCATTTCGAAGGGTTAGATGGGATAGAACGACTAAATCCGCGTGCAGCATTAAACCAAGTGCCTTTGCACGAATCTTAAAGTAGGGCATCCAACGATTCGAGGGAGCTCAAGGAGGCTCTTGACGCCTCTGCTTCATGATCCGCGTCAAATTTTGATGGGATTGCACCTTGTGGATCCGTCAAGCATAGAAAAAGTTTTGCTTTTTGTTTGATCAAGATAATACCTTGATCCACTAATTAGACTCGGGCAATCATTTAATTCATATCTTGCACGTTTTGCTTCATAAGTCCCACGATTCATCCACGAATTAGATTGGTTACCAAAGCTGGATCGGTAAATGTATATTGATTATAAACGATATAATAGATAATTAGCCGATACAAGTCTTTAGCGATATAATAGACCATTTATGTGTACCTTTAAATTTATTAATTTTTATATTTGCCTCTTTAAAGCTTTAAACAAAAATGACGGTATTGGAACTTTAAACAAGAGTATTTAAAAAAAAAAAAAGCATTATTTTATTATAAATTAGTAAATTTGTAATTTTTCATTTAAATTTATTTTTATGAAATAATTAAATGTTTTTATATTTCAAAATTTCTTAATTATAATGATTAATAATACAAAGTGTATTTGCAAGTATAAGTAGCATTTTGGACGGAGGGATACTCACTGGCGGAGGGCATTCAGAGAAATCATGTTGAAATTTATTGGTATGTCCCCTCATTTGTTAATTAAGAGAACTAATTACTTTGAACTATTTTTGTATGCGATTAACATTTTTTTATTTACTTAATTTTTTAGAATATAATAATTTTTATGTATTTAAAAAAGGAAATCGTATTGTTAACTAAACTTCATCAACACGTCAGAACACATAGATTCTTCAGCTAAAACTTAGGACTCGAGCCTTTGTGTCTTAGGCTTTCTCGAGCTTAGTTTATTTACCTAATCAAAGTTTTTAACTAATATGATTAATATTATATTTTTTTAGGTCAATCGAAACTCCACATCCAGAAGAATCCGATCCCGATCGGTCAGATCTGCCACACCAATAATAAGTACGATAGAAAAAGTATATATATTTTTTATTCTTAAAATATTTTCGGCAGGGTTATGCTATTTGAACCCACGTATATGGGTTTGAGCATCAGAATGATCGCACCAAAGAAGCCGTCGACGTTAATTTTGTATATGATGTTTACGACGTATATTAATTGCGTCCTGAATGTGCATCCACTCCTCAAAAATAGATCAGATTAGATGCGCCATCTATCAGTTTTAGCACTCATCATCTACAGATCCTATTGGCCTTCTCTTCTGTGGAAGCCGGCTTGGGGTCTAATTCAGAAGCTCAAGACCACTTTGGGTCAGTTGTAAGAATCGAGCGAACAATCTCAGTCACTCTTCCCATCGATATCAGATGACAAAAGCTAACATCATCATCATGCATCTTCTGATGATAAGAATATTCGCAGGTTGGTGCCGAGGTGTCACGTGGAGATTGGATCTCGGCATATACTCTCTCCAAAACACATAGTAGAGCGGAGCATAAGAATATTTACATATCCCGATCAAAAGCCAAAAGAGAATGAAAACCCTCCACAAAATAACACGAGACTTGTGCAAATAGCAACCTTCTTTTGCCACCTTCTCTGCAAAGCAATTAACCTCCATGCTTTCTTGGCTCAAGTGATGCAGGGAGTGGGCAAGTAGAAGAAGCCCACAAGTTTGGGGTTGCGGAGATTCCCCACAACTTGGGGAGTCGTAAAGACTCAGCCTGTTGCGAGGTCATCTTTTTTGGCTCAGCAATCCTTCTTCGTTCCCTTAAGTGGTGGAATTCGAAGCTTATTTTCTGGCTACATTTGCTCTACTAAATGTTGTCTCGTTGCTGGGGAGAAGGAACTTTTCAGTTTGTCTTTTATTGATCACCTTTCTAAAATGAAGTCAGTATCATCCGACATTATTTGGTTGCCAAATGCTATAATTTTTCCTCTTCTCACAACCGACGAAGGTGGTGTGACATGTGAATCTTCAAGCGAGCCCTCCATTTTCTTCCACACACATGTTTGATGCTCCAGTTTCTGATGCCAATAATGTTGCACCAACATTCGTAGCAGTCGGAATAAGTTGAAATCTCTCGAGCATCTACTACTCGACGTTAGTGAATCAGCACATCACAATGCAACTTAAGTCTTCTCGGCATCATGGGACACTCTATTCATCCGCGTCTCTCTCGAATACTACTGACCTGAACTATACGTATGACTTAATCTTCATTCGATCAACCAGTCTGGGTTAGATAATTCCTTGGACAACTTACCTCTCTCAAAACCTTTTCGCACCATGGAATGGTTCCACTCGTCCATGTATATCTGAGAAATAACATGACTAAGAGGGACTCGTTCCTAATTCATTGAACCTAATCTCGCCTTCAAATTGGCTGCAGACTGGGAGAACAATCTCAAGTCTAAACCCATAGTTTTCTATAATTCCCTTTTTTTTTCTTTTAATGATAGGGAGGTTCAATCATAGCAGTGCATGTGGCTATTACTTCCTTTACCTCCTCGCCTCGGTGCCAAACAAATGCCAACCGTTGTCCGTGCTTCCTGTGGCAGCTGATGGTGATCAACAGTTGCTTGATCTATAAAAAATAAAAATAAAATAAACCATTTGCTTGGGATCTGCCAATGAGTGACACAGAGTAATCAGAATAGAGTGGAACCATCACCAATGCAATCAGAATATAAGTTATTACTTATTGAATGATATCGGACAAATGTATGTCCCTATACCAACTAATAAACTGGTAAAATTTTGATTTTATAGGTTACTGAAATTGATATCGAAAAAAGATACTGTTCAGTAGTTAATTTAGCAGTTTTACTATTAAAAAATAGATATTGAACTAGTATTTTATTTCTTCTCTGTAGATACATTATTTGTATCTGATATGATTTAGTTTACCATTACCATAAGGACATTAAAATATTAATTAAAATCAAGACCCCTCTGATTGAATGACTCCTCTTGTGATGCAATTATCGTCGAGTCTTTAAGTGTTTTTTGATTATTAATGTTATTCTTAAAATATTTAGTTCTCTTCCAAAATTAAAGTGAAGGGTGAAATAAAAAAAAGGAGTCTTGTGATAAGAAGGGATGAAAGAAATATAATAAAGCACACCTTGATCGATAAGAATAATAAAATCATTTTATGTATTTAATATTTTTTATTTTAAGCTCAAACAAGCTATCACGGTGAGCATTGACTAGCCATAGTTTATTTGTGATATATATATGTATATATGTATATGTATGTATGAATATATATATATATATATATATATATATATATATATATATGTATATATATATATATATATGCATATATATACATATATATA
>NC_025210.1:26327095-26337885 GCF_000313855.2 Musa acuminata subsp. malaccensis
ACACACAACAACAACAACACACACACACACACACACACACACACACTCTCTCTCTCTCTCTCCCCGGTCCCCAAACCCTAACCCTAAACTTTCGTGGTCTTAAATTTCCTCCGACTCGTATCCGAATTCTCCTCTGAGATGGCCTGTGGGAAGTAATCCCCTCACCCGCCACCAGTCGCCTGAGCCTCCGGCAGCAAGCGATGTCGCTGGAGGGCACCGTCGAGAGGAGGGAGGGATCGCCGGCTGGCAACGGGAACGGACCAGTGGTGAAGCAGCCGGCGCCTCCGGCGAGGCCGACGTACGGGGACCGGCGGCTGAGGCTGAATCCGAACACGGACCACAAGCCGGACCGGTACGATGACGTGCAGTCGGAGTATGACTCCGCCATCTTCAGCTCCCTGGAGCGACACCTCCCGCCGAGCATGCTCGATGCGTCGCGCGATGCCAAGGTGGAGTTTATGAAGGAGATTCTCTCGCGGTACTTGCCAGAGGGAGAAAGAAACAGGGTGAGATGCTTTGTTGTTCGTCTTGTTTGCCTTTGTAGTTGGGAGTTTCTAAACATTAGGGTTTCCGTTGATCGGATTCCAGGGATCTATAATATTTTTGTTCTTCAAAAATTCTACTTTTGACTGAAATAACGGGAATGCCGTGGCTTACTCCAAGAAATTTTGGATTCAATTAAGCCTTGAGATATTAAATGAGTCGTCATGCTGTGCTCTGCAAAAAATGGTTTGATTGCCTGCATGCATAAGGTTTGTTGTTGGTAATCTTTTGATGAGATCACACCAACGTAATATTAGGATAACTTAGTTGGAGAGATTTGATATATGAAGAAACCTTGCAATATGTGATCGATCTGCTTGTGTTACATATTGAATGATTTGTATCTGCCGTTTGGGCTGGTGGTTACTGGATTGGATTCATTATCTCAGTGGATCAGTTTGGATAACTATTTCCATGTTCATCACTGTCATCATAGGCATTGGTTGGACCTTTTTGGAAGATTTTTGCATATTTATTGTCCATTACTTGTTGGTGCATTCAGGGTCAAATAAATGTCAGGTGCCTTTGGGAATACATTTGAAATGTGTATTGGTCAATACACATTTCATGTGGATTGATGTTTGATAAATTCCGTTTAAATCATATTTGGTCATGATGTTGCATTGCAAATGCTTAAATGCTGATACTATCACAGGATAACATTATCATTTTAACATTTGTTGGATGCTATTGTAATTTTTTAAAATTTTAAAGCACCCTATGATATTATCTAAAATCACAAGATTGTCAATATGATTTATGTCCTCGGTAAAATTTTATTTATTATTTTCAAAGGCTATTTAATATTCATTTATATCCTTATATTTTTTATTTGTTATATATTTGGATCATACAAAATTTTTTGTAAGATTACATACATATATTCATTCATTTATTTTATTTATTTACTTATTAATTTAAATAAAAATATGTATTCACTTTTGAATAGATATTAAAAGTATTGGAAGGGTAAATTTGTCACATCATATTCAATGAATTTTTGAAACACGATTTTGCCAAACAACACTTTTGTCAATGCACATTTAAAATGTAGTTTTCATCTATTGTTTACCAAATACCCAAAAAACTCTACAATTGCACATTCACTCAAACCCATTACTCCGAATGCATATTAAAAATGCAAATGTATTTCCAAATGCAGCCTCTGTCAACTTGGATTTGGAAATTGATAATTAATTCATCTTACTAGGCCTTGATTTTCCATGAAAAGGTTCAATGGTTGTTATAGGATTGCTACTGCTGAGATTTTGCATGACCTATCTCAAACCTAAGGTAACTAGTGAAAACACTGAAGAAAGGGACCACGTGAAGATGGTTATGATTGTAGTTTCCATCCCAAAAGATTTATTTATAAATTAATATTCAAACAGTTTAGAATTTTGTTTTCATGACATCAGAGAATCGGCATCTGTCAAATTCTAGGGTTTACCTTTATGTACACTGAGATTCAAATTATGATTATGGTAACATTACTCTTTGAATTGTTGAGAAACTCCTGAATTATTGACTGATTGATTTTTCCTGTAATGTTTCTTGAACAAATTTTTATGATCTAACTAATCCAGAAAATAATAAAAATATTCTAGCTATTCATTAATTCATGATACCTTATCATCTAGGATTATGTTGAGAAGTTGATCTAAATTGTAGAGCTTGTTGTTATTACTTTTTTCATCTGATTTATATTTTTAGTTTATTATATAAGAAAATTGGAAGGTTATCTGTGGTTTATGTTTCTTAATATTGGTCTGTTAGGGAGAAATATGTATAAACAATTAGTGTTGCAGAGGTGAGGGTATTGAGATGGATTCATCAAATTGTTAGAAATTAAAAATATATCCATTCATGAACAATTTAGATATGCAGATATGTCTTAAAAAGACACATGGATGCAACCAGTTGTATGAATAGAATCAGCTTGCTCTTAGTTTCAACTAGTAATATTGCTCACTTGGCAAGACCTATGTAACCGATTCCGAATCGTTGAATCACCACAGTTTTTATTGTTGTAGTAGTTATGGTAGAAGTTTAAAAGATCTGATGCTTTTTCTTTTTGCTGGTTATTTGTGAAAGTTGTTTGAAGTACAAAAAACCTTTGCTTTTTCTCTGTTAAGTACTTTAATCCAATAAATACTAAGGAATTATTACACAATGGTTAATTGTCAGAAGACATTCTTAAATCAGAGAACTTTTTTTCATTGATGATCTCTTTAACCTATAAGATCTCCGGTAAATGGAATCAATTTCTAGTTCAGAGATTGCAATTCTTGAAACTAGAATGATTAAATATTTATTCAGAATATAATGATTTCCTTCATTAGATGGTTATATGATGGTAGCTGCACTGTGTATAACAAAATTATTGATGCAGGCCCCAATAACTTATTAGTTTGCAGTTACTTATGGTTGATACTGTGTTATCCCAAGTTGGACATATTTTATAAGTTCTTCATGTTATTGTGGTTTGCTACTTTGCTATAGGTTAGCTAAGCAGTTGTTTTACTTCATTTAATATGGATACCTATTGGCTATATCAGGTTCAGAGGCATAAAGAATACAGGAAAAAATTAATGTCAGCTTACCAGGTTTGCCATTTGATTATGCTGATCTCTTTACGTTTTGGTAGTTTAGAATCCTAGTGCTTGCTTGGCTACAAAAGTTCTCTCATTTTGGCCCTTGAGCATGAATGATTAAAAAAAAAGGCAATTTCTTGATTCAGAATTTTGGATAAATTTCTCAAATTTACTTTTTATATGATTTGGCAAAACTTTTCTGATTATTTTGGTGATTGCTTTTGAGTAGTATTACCAACAGTGACATGGTGAAAGTCCCTTAACAATTGCTTGATACTATTCTTATCATCTTTTCTTCTACTGTTGACAATTATGAAATTGTGTTAAATGGTATATGACATTTTTCAAAGATATTATAGGCCTGTGTGCATATGTATTTATATATACTTACATATGTTTGTCTGTATTCTCTGTGCATGTTATTACATCCAGCTCAATGATACTGGAGTTTGCAGTAGATCTCGCCAGGCAATCTGTATAATTGACATATCAAGATCAAGGACTGCGTGTAGCTTGTCAAATGTGCACTGACACTGGCTTAGAGATGATTACAGTCTTGCTGTGACATGCTGTTTCTCTCATCTGCCCAGGCATGTGCCAAGCTTATTATTATACATGGCAATGAAACCATTCTGGTCTCCTGTATGAATTGTCTTGAAACCAGAATGAAGGAACCATGTGGACAGCCAGAATAGGGCCTTGTTCAGCACAAAGCAACTAGCCTCAGTTCCAGCATGGCTTGCTGCTGAAGTCAAGTTAGGCACTGATGTGGCGTATTTGAGTCCGGATGTGATGAGGAATTTTCAAAACAGCAGCTAGCCTCTTTTGGAGAGGAACAGAGATGAATATCATCTTCAACAAGGAAACCTATTCAATCAACAAGAAAAAGGCCAATATTTCTGTCTCAATTTGGAAAGAGGATTAGACCTGGTCAATGTGGGAACAGCTAAAAATGCAAGGAAATGGAGATAAGGGACTGGAGAGTTCTTTCCAAGACACACTAGGCCGACAGCCCCCATATTATTACATATAGGGATTTGGCATTGGCAACTTCCCCATGTCATTCAGCATTATAGGCTGTATGGACAGCCCTTCTGGGGACTGAATTTAGAAAACTTTTTTTGGTTGTTTCTGTTTACTACATGCATAAGACTTCTAGTTGTGATCTTTTGATCATGTTTTTTCTTTTTTCTTTTTGTGTCGAGAGGAAAGATGGTCTCAAGGAATATATATCAGTCCCAAGGATAGTTTGTGGCAAATAGTGGTCTATTATAATATTTTTAGCATTTCTTGGAGGGAATTACCATGTATCATGTGGAGCTGTTACTGTCCATGTGAAAGTAGACGGTACCAGTTTTATGTTCATCCAGTTTTATTAAATGCCACCCACTCATTACTTTCAGCCATTGATTCCCTGATTATCCTTGTATGGAGTAAAATTTCAATATAATCTTTTCTTGACATATGTACTTCTTCAATTGTGAGATTATATAAAATATGGTTGATATAGAATCATATCCCCTATTCTATTCTTTTCCTGATTCATGCCCTTTATGTAGTACCTTAGATTCATCTTATTCCCTGTTCATCTTTCCAGAACAGTGTGTGAGCCTCTCTAAGTTGTCATTATGCTTGCATGTTGTTGCAAAAGGTAGCTTCTTGAAGTATTCCTACTTCATGACTAGTTTAAGGATCAAACTTGTCCTGACATGTAAGATTATAATGCTATTTCCTGCAAAGAAGATTATGGGCAATATGTATAATATTTATGAAAGCTTTTGAAAGAGTTAATTTAAGTTTTTGATCTCTTACTTAAAGGCAAACCAATTTTTTTAAGGTCACATTGGTTAATGATTGTTTATGATCAAGAGGACAAATATGTTGCAAGTCAACTGGCATCTAAATACAAAGATACTTCACCTGATTTACCAATTCTTGACATAACATTATAATTCAAGGTGACACTTTAATGGAACTCAACTAAGGGACACATATTCTTTTTTTTTCTTCAAATTTAGTAAATAACATATATAAAAAATCACAATTTTGCAATGCAACCAGGTTGGGTGTTCTTCAATTCCTTTTTAGGATCAGATTTCCTTTTTTCCAATATTTTTTAATTTGAAGCTATCAAAAGATAGAGATGCTCATATGAAGCAATATCTTTGACTGGAAGCCATTATCTGCTTATGTGAAAGAGATTCATTCTTCTTCTATGAAATGACACTCAGATTGATGCAACCTTCTCATGAATCATGATTATGGTAATTTACTATATCTTAAGTTAATGAAATTTATAAATTTGAGGAGGCTGAAGTTCTCAAAGTATGATAAATAAAGTAAAATGAATGCTAGGGATTGAAGTATAGCATATTTATTCAGCAAATAAACATGTTGGAGCTCTGTTTTGATTGAGAGTATTGCCAGAGTTTCCATGCATTTGTCTTTGTACTTAAGAAAATTGTTTTTGAACTGCACAACAATAAAGACATAGTTTGTGTTGCGCCTAACTTCTTGATGTATATAACATAATGTCTGATATAATGTGAACATATTACTGGGTTATGTTTCATTGGACCGTATGATTGATACCATTAGGAAGAATATTCCTTTAGATGCTTGTTTAATCTGCTTTGATTTTATTTTATATTTTGTTTTCCTTTGATGACTTTATAATTGTCTGCCTAATTTGAATGCTGACCTCCTACGAGATTTATTTGACTTGTCATTGTTTTTTGTTTTGACAGCCTTTACATAAAGAACTTTACAGTCTGCATCCATCAGCTTTCTTTGTGCCATCATTTCACAAGGCAATCAATGATAACACAGAGGAGAGCTTTAGAAATTTTCTATGCGAACCCTCACCTGGAATTTATACATTTCCTCTGTTTCAGCCAAGTTTCTGTGAGCTGTTATTAGATGAGGTACCACTGAATTTCTTTACTGTTTCTCAAAAATATGGCAAGTGTTATTGTCACACACTTATGGATGTTTTATTCATTCTTAGGTAGAAAATTTTGAAAAGTGGGTTAATACAGTTAAGTTCAAAATAATGCGACCAAATACAATGAATAAGTATGGTGCTGTGCTTGACGACTTTGGCCTCGAAGCCATGCTTAACAAGCTCATAGAAGAATTTGTATCACCATTAGCAAAAGGTGATCAGCAAACCCACCTTCTCTGTCTAACAGGATAATGGATCTGTGGTTTATTTTTGTCACTTTTGTATTAAATATCTCTGAAAAACTTTTATTTTCTTGGGGTGCAGTTTTTTTTCCTGAGGTTGGTGGATCAACTTTGGACTCGCATCATGGTTTTGTTGTTGAATATGGGAAGGAAAAGGATGTTGAATTAGGTAACTAACCTGAATATATTTAGAAAGCAGTCTTACTACTGTTTTCTGATAATCAGCTAAATTTAGATTGACATTTAGCACATATAATCTATATGATTGTTTACTTCTCTCATATCAAGAATCAAGGTTCCAATCAGTCTGGTAATGATACTGGTCCATGGGCATATACTGAGACAGTTGAGGGTACTGTGTGTTTATTCACTATTGGAGGCAGAGAAGAGGTGTAGGCAGCAGAGGTGACAGGGAGGAGAGGGAGAAAAGGGGTGTACCAGCAGAAGGAGGACAAGACGGCAACCCAAACGAGTAGGCAGCAACAACAATGAGGCAAAGAGGATGAGTGGGTGGAGGATGAGGAGCAGCAGCATCAAGAGTAGGAGGAGATGGTAGTAGAGGGGAAGGAGAGATGTAGTTGGAGGAAAAGGACAAGGAGGTAATGGAGGAGACAGAGAAAATGAGAAAAGGAACCAATTATTTTATCCTTATAAAAACAGAAAAAAAATGGTGCTGGTGTATAGGGCTTACTATCACGGACTTAGCTGAGATTGTCTAAGTTGTGAGGCACCCTTGCGTCAAAGTCATGGACTTAGTTGGAGTTGCTTAAGTCGTGAAGCACCCTTGAGCTAATGTCTCGGATTTAGCTGTGATTCCTAAATCATGAAGCACCCTTGCGTTATTTGTTAGCAAAGGGTCAGTCTAGTTGCAACCTCGCTCAGGTCCCGTAAGACTTATAAAAAGAGCAAGTTGATTAGTTCGAAAGCGAGTGACAGACAATTCCCGACGTCTCGCAAAGAGAACAAATTTATAAGCAATTCAGTAAACACTTGGTGTGCAAGAGAGAAAAGAGGGGAAAGAAAAAACAAGGACTTTAGAAGACAAAATGAACGGTCGCAAGTCTGCAAACGACTGCTCACCGGGTGTCAAGTGCGATGGAAAGTTCCCGTTAACTTAACGTGAGAACTTGTGAAAACCGATCAACGCCCAACACTACCTCGAAGCCCCATCCACCCCTGTGCCACCCGAGGGGTTCCAGGGGTCTGAGCTGGCTGACAATTTACGCTGCACTATAGCCTATAGTAAACAAGTTGTGACATGCGAAAACGGAGCCATTTTGGGGTAGTTTTGCTCGGCACGGTGAGCAGTCGCATTGCAGCGTTGCGATCTGTTCCTGCTTATAGATTTTAAGCAAAAATACACAAAACCAAGGCAAAACATGTTACCAAGCATTTGTACAATCATGCAAAAGCGACGAACGGTTCATTGAACGAAGATGTTGCGGGTGCGTAACGACTGTTCGTGACACTAAGATGCAGTGACCTTTATTTCGAACCAGATCGGGCAATTACCTGGTTTGTATACTCGTTTGTACTGGCCGGTGCAATATAAGCTTTAAAACTTGTCAGGAATTATATCTGGTAGATGTTAATAAATGCCTTGATGCTAGTTGAAAGTAATTGTCATATGATTTTATCTTCTTTTTTTGCATGAGAACTTGTATCATCTGCAATTTGTTGGCCCAGATCTTATAATAGATATGCTGACTAGATTAATTATAGCTGTCCATCTGTCATTAACAAGCAGAGAAAGAGGTAGAAAGACAAATGAAACAGATATAAGAAATGTAAGAGAGAGCACAGGTATAATGGGGGTAACTGGAGTAAGAAAGTTACCATATATTAAACTACTTAACATGACCAGTCCGGAATAAAATTTTTAAATTTATTGTCTTCTCATTCTAACTAGTATACCCTTTGCTGTTTGTTCTGGTCTTGTCTTTCATAATTTCATTCTAAGAAAATTAGAGTAGATCTAACTGCTTACAAAATCTGAGATGACACATAAGGGATTAGAGATATTCAAGTGATTACTATATGTTTATATTTTGTTCCCAGACACTAAACATAATTAGGTACCTCCCTTTCTCTTTGGACACCTAAGACAACTCTAAAATACTCTTCAAAATTATTTTGAGTAAAATGTTTTAAAAAGGTCCTTGGGCCTCGCACAATTGTTGGGTGACATGCTTTAGTGAAGCGCCGCTTAGGTGCTCGCTTGAGCCTAGATGCTGGGCGCCTCAAGCGAGCAAGTGAACAAGATGATCAACTCTGGTTTGTTTGAACAATAACTTAGTTGGTTCAATTAAACCAACTAAGCATAGTAAATAGTAACAGTAAACCCCACTACCCTCGTGCAACCCTCGACCCATAAACCTTAGGTACTTCGTCACTCTAGTCCCGTCGTTGCCTTCATGCACAGTCGTTGTTGTAGTTTTCATGCGCAGTTCCCTCCACCGTTGTTGCTCTCATGTGTAACTCCCAACATCGAGGGACAGGATCACAACTTCCTTTGTCACCGACGAACATATCTAAAGCTTCCTTTGCCCCTGACATCGCCGTTCGCAGCTTCCTCTGCCATCGTCACCATTGTCCGCAGCTTTCTCCATTGCTGCTGCCACCATCTGTAGCTTCCTTCGCTGCTGCTGTCATCGTCCGAAAGTTCCTCCGTCATTGCCACCCTTTCCTTCCCCTTATTCAAACTGACTCCTTTTCTCCCCCTCTATTGTTTGACTATTGTTAATAGTGGATTGTTAATTCTTAACTAATATTAAAACTACTATTACCATATAATAAACTAAAATTGATATTAATCCTTAGAACTAATTCCTATTTAGAATTACTAATCCTTATTTAGCACTGTTTATCACTATTTAGAATTGTTATTAGTCCTTATTTAGCATCATTAATATCTATTTATTTAGAACTATTATTAGGGTTTCTGGATTAATGACAAGTGTATGAAGCAATACAAACGATTCATCAAAAAATTCAATTTAATGTCATATTTTTATTTACATAATCATATTTATTAATTATATTATATATTTTTATATTTTTATATTCTATAGCTCCTCACTTCGCTCGGGTGGGCACTTAAGCTCCTCGGGCGTTTTGGAACTTTGGCACCTTTTGACGTCTAGCGCTTTTAAAAATACTGTTTAAGTAAAAAGGATAATACAAAAAAGAATAAAGGACTAAGCTCGTTTTCATCACAATGACATACTTTATTACAAGGGCATCGTGGGTGTGTGCTGAAAATATCTGAACCATTCCAGGTTGAAAACATTCTTGGCGGACTGACACGGACTTAGCTGGTTTTGCCTAAGTCGTGCGGCACTCTTGCGTGTCCGTCCGCAAAGGTCAGCCTCCCCGAAGCCTCCCATTGTCCCTTAGGACCTCCAAAAGAGAGAACGGGTTAGAGAGAACGCCTCAATCGGGGTCCACAAGCAAACATCTCCGAAAAACACTTCATAGACAATGCAAATTACAAATAGACTTTACAAGCTCTGAACAGTGGCACAACAAAGGGTAAAATGGTCCATTACAGACCGAAAAGCTCTCGCACGTGTCCACATGACACAACCTTTATTTACAAGCCTAAAGAGGCCACCAACCCAACTAAAATGGGACTATTATGCCTTCGGCCGCCCCTCTACATGTTGTACAAGGCATGAACATGCCAAAAGACACGGACACACATAAGCATTACATCGAACATCTTGTTCAGAAGTTTGTCCGTGACATTCTCCCCCACTTATCCCTTCGACGTCCTCGTCGAAGCCTTTGTGAACACTGCAACTCTTCGCCTTTGTTGAGTCTTCAATCTTCTGCTCCAGCTGCAATGCGCCTCTTGGCTCCCAACTGCTCTCCGCTGCTGTTTTTGAGTAGTCGAACTTTGATCCGCCATGCTGCTTCAACTCACCAATGACTCTGACTCTGGTGTGGGGTTGGCTGAGTTGTGTTGATCCTCGTTGATTCCTGCGGATCCACCAAATGAAGGAAAAGACCATCCTTACTGCGCCAGTCTCTCAAAATTTCCACATGCTGCTTGAACTGGGTAGATGCTTGTTGGAGCTTTAACGAGCATCGCCTCGCAAACTTCTGAAGTTTTGGGTCCTTCCTCCACAAAATCTGCTCATTGACTCTTCTTTCAGTTAGTTGTCACATCCAAGTAGGTTCGCATCACTTCCGCTTTCGATTGGCATTTCGTTGGGAAATGAGGCGGACAATCTACTCTCAGTAGCACTGATCACCGTTGGTGAGGATTTGACAACTATTGTCTTCCATTATCTTCGAAGGGTCTTTGAACTTGTGCAACGCTCCTCTGCTGGATAGATAAGAGAATTGGGGTACTCGGTTTCGCCCATTCTCTTAAGGATTGAGAAGGCAAAGGTTACTTGACTTCGCCCGCCTCCTCGAGGTTGTACTTCATGCATCGAGCTGGTTACTGGCTTTCGCCTGCTC
>NC_025210.1:26339974-26356728 GCF_000313855.2 Musa acuminata subsp. malaccensis
CCGAGTCTCGGTCGCCTTGGGATGGCCACGAACATTCCATCGTCCGCATACAAGCCCATGCATGAGTACCAAATTCTTCGAGTTAGCAAATCCCCTCACCTCTGTGAGCTTTGCATAACTCTTTTGGTCGTTGAGCAACTCATTCCACCTTGGATGGTCTCATTCTTGCCAAGCGCCTCGCTTGCCTAGAGCACCATCAAGTATAGTTGTCAACGTTGAGCCGTAGCTCAAACTCAGCCATCCCAACCTTTGTGCGCTCCACATTCTTCCAAGCTTGCCTGTTCTCGTGGTGCCTCTTGCGCGAAGGGTTGGCCATTCCTCTGAATGCCAATCTCAGATGCCCGCTCCTCCGAGCGACTCTTTTCCCTACATCTCCATGCCCGTTTTCCCTCAAACGGTCGCGCGTGTGCTGACTGCCCTCGACGCAGCCCCGTTAGGTCCCCCACGTTTGCACGCTAAATGTTTCTATGAGTGCTTGTCCCGCTCTGATACCATATGACACGGACTTAGCTGATTTTGCCTAAGTCGTGCGGCACCCTTGCGTGTCCGTCCGCATAGGTCAGCCTCCCCGAAGCCTCCCATTGTCCCTTAGGACCTCCAAAAGAGAGAACGGGTTAGAGAGAACGCCTCAATCGGGATCCACAAGCAAACATCTCCGAAAAACACTTCATAGACAATGCAAATTACAAACAGACTTTACAAGCTCTGAACAGTGGCACAATAAAGGGTAAAATGGTCCATTACAGACCGAAAAGCTCTCGCACGTGTCCACATGACACAACCTTTATTTACAAGCCTAAAGAGGCCACCAACCCAACTAAAATGGGACTATTATGCCTTCGGCCGCCCCTCTACATGTTGTACAAGGCATGAACATGCCAAAAGACACGGATACACATAAGCATTACATCGAACATCTTGTTTAGAAGTTTGTCCGTGACAGGACGGCAACAAATAGCAAGTTACAGGATGCATTGATGCCTCTTCAAAAACCTGTTTTTGTGACACACGATTGAGACCATGGATTTAGGTATCACAGTGTACTCGTGCAAAATATCACGTGTGTCTGGCTATGGTGCATGTGTTTGTTTGGGTTGCTCGGTGCTATTCATCTTTACTAAATGCTCTTGGATGCCCTTTACTTGATGTGATAAGCACCAACAAGTCAGTCCATCTATTGACTACTAAGGATGTTCCCAAATTTAAGAGGTTTAGGGAGTGTTGCTGATATACACAATTATCCTTACCATGGGTGAAACTTGCAGTCTGATTCCATCTAAACATTTTGAGCTAGTTCTGATTTTGGATCTTCTGCATTCCTATATTTTTGTGAGGTACCACATAACAAATCCATCTGTAGCTATTCTGTTTCTTAAGCTAATTGAAGATTACTAGGCAATATCATACACTTGCTTGTTCTTGTCAACTATATAGAGATAATTTATATGGTATCTCAATGCAAATAAGTTCAGTAAGATTGCTCTCTTTTGTCATGTTACCAAACTCTGCAATCAGAGTAAAAGTAGTGAAGCTAAACATGTCATATTTACAAATTTAATATGAATGTATAATAACCACAGAAACCTCACGTCCACTAGAAGATGCTTTCCTTTTCTTTTCTCATGAAGCAAAGTTTGCATGTTAATGTGTTACAATGATTTTTGCTTTTCTGTACCCTATATTTCTGCATCGGTCCTCTTGCTTCTCTTTGATATTAGTCTGTTAAATTATAAAAAATGCTAAATACACATCCCTATCAACATTAAAACTCAGATTTTGCATTTCAAACATGTTCTTTTTATGGTTGCTCTTACAGTAATTTATGCCATTGTCTGTTCATCATATTCTTGGGTGGTTTAAGTTTCCCAGATATGGATTTATATTACTTCAATCTTTATTTTCATGTAATTAAATTGAAGTAGCTCTTTTATGCTTCATTTTTTAAGTCATTGCAGTTCTCGTGATGCAGGCTTCCACGTGGATGATGCAGAAGTTACTTTAAATGTGTGCTTGGGGAAAGATTTTTTTGGGGGTGATTTGTTCTTCCGGGGCATTCGATGTGACAAACATGTGAATACAGAGACACAGCCAGAGGTTATTATGTCTCATGAGAAGTTTTTTGCACATGTCTGTTTACAAAATTGTGCATATCATAGGGCAGTCATATCAAACTACTTAGTCTTATTTGATTGTTCTATATTGACCTGGAATTTGTAACAGATCTGAAGTTTTAAGCTAGTAAGTTGCTGTAGAAACTGGTGAACAAACTTCATCAAGCATATTGCATTAATATTTATTTCATGAGGGCATACTTGATTGCTGTTTTCATGCAGCAACTCTTTCCTTTTGTTTTTAGTGTTACATGCTCACTAATGACTAAACCACACCAGAATGCACCGAGACTTGCAAAATATATAGACACTGATGATTGTAACAGTGAAACCAATCCAAAAGAATATTGTTGAGATTGTTTTCAATTAGGCATTATTAAAATGGTATTAAACTGAATCAACATTCTGCATTTGGTTTCAACAACCCATGCCATGTGTTGGTTTTGTCTAGTTTGTGTTTGTGACAGACATCATGGCAGGGAGTGTGAAAATAGCAATCCTTGCTTATAACAGATGATGAATTCTTGCAAAGGCATGCCATTATATTAAATATTTTCAATGTATGAAATACTAGGTATAAGGCTAGCTTAGACTCATTAGTCACATAAAGTTGATCTCTCACACAAACAAGACAAGCAGTAGTGTTTGCGTGTATTTGGTTTTCTGGAACGCATTGTTTTTTTATGCAACTCTTACTTTTTATTTATTTATTTATGTTTCTGTTGTGGTTGCTTTACGTAGTTATTTTGATGCTTTCATCCATTGAATAGTATGAACAAATTGCCTAAAGGTTTTTGGTTATTTCTCCAATAGCAGGAAATCTTAGATTACTCTCATGTCCCTGGTCAAGCTGTACTTCATCGTGGCCGTCATCGACATGGTGCTCGTCCCACTACTTCTGGACATAGAATCAATATGCTTTTGTGGTGTAGAAGGTACCTTTATGTTTTTGGTTTTTCGATGCATGATGTTTTCATGGTATGTTTCTTTCAATAGCATAAAGATATTATTTTGTTGCTTGTAACTCGAGGCACTGAGATTTTCTGAATGTTGTTTACCATGGATGAACAATTCTTTTTTCTTAGAAATCAACTTTCATCTCATGTGTTATCTGATTGGTAAAGAGTTCTGTGCTATAGGTCTGTATTGTTGTGTTCACTATTCCCCACTATAAAAGCTAGATAGAAAGAGAAGGGTCTTGAAGATAAGCATTAGTTCTTATCCCTTAGGATATTAGTGATGCCATCTTATGGCCAAAGATGGTATTGGATTGTGGATTAATTCCAAATCATGTAGGTGCCTTTTTTAATATAGTCCTTGTCTTATCTTTGACCTATCCAATACTTGAGACATGACTATTAGAGAGGAACTGAGGTCAAAATGGCACCTGTAATCATCTTTGAAGCATAGGCCTTTTGTTTTGATATAAAATAATTATTTAATGTAATAATATCTTTTGTGATGTTGTTAATATTATTATTCATAATAATATATCATAATAATTTTTAATGTAGTCTTCATTGTTCGTCAGTGTTATGTTTGGATAATTTTTTATCATCTTTTTATGTTCTTGTTCCATATCGTTTTAACAAAAAAATTTATATCTTATGGAGTATTGAGAGTAAAACAATGTTTTAGCATCTATATCTTATTTTCTTGATTTTTATTTTACAATTTTTTGAATTTTCTATTTGTTTTTTTTATAATTTTTATTTTTACAATCTTTCTGATTCAATCTGATCTGCCTCCCATTCTTGATCTTGTCCTGCTGATCCTGTGAACCTTGATATCCATCTTCAGGTTGTAATAAATACTCGAGTGCATCTGTGATATTTTTTTTTCTATTTTCCTAACCTTGGTTAGCAGGATATCTTGCGCAAGGGAAGAACTAGACAAGATATAGGAAAGAATGATCGCCTCTTTATGCATAACCTCATGTCTAGGGTAATCTAGTTGTTCAAACAGTTGAGTTGGAGTGAATTAGCTACCGAAGTGAAGATCAGTCTGAAATAACATCCTGTTCCACACTGTCAATATTCTTTTGCTAAACTCTCCTATTTTTTCTTTGCTTTGCTGATCCTCTTTATTTCATGTGCTTTGGGCGACACTTGATCTTCTGCAATCTGGTCTACAGTTCAGTCTTTAGAGAGATGAAGAAATATCAGAAGGATTTCTCCAGCTGGTGTGGTGAGTGTCAGAGAGAGAAGAAAGAAAGACAGGGCCAATCTGTTGCTGCTACTAAGCTGGTAGTACTCCCATTTTTTTTTTTCATTTTTGAAGATATTGAATCTTCGACTGAGTTTGAAACTAGTCAGACTAAGTCATGATTCCTTGGTCTTGTGTAATAATCATTATGGTTGCTCCTTTTAACAGGCATTTTTCAAAGCTGGCGGTGGATCCAACACTTAGGTGTTTTTATTTGTATTCAATACTGTGGTTGTAAAGTAGCCTGCTTGTCACCCAGATAGAGCTTTGGTTGTCTAAGGCGGTTAACCTTGTTTTGAGATGGTTATACTTGAAGAGGATTTTGTACATGCCACATATCATCTATATGTGAATGCCTTTTGATTTAACTCAGGGATCTGCTAACTTGACCTATAGCTCTGGCTTTATGTTGAGTCTGTCCAGCCTTCTCTAAATTATAATTTTATTGGTAGGCAGCATTATTTGGAAAATAATCCATTTTCTGCCTCAAAAAACTGTATGGTGGTTGTGAATCACCTGGACTATACATTTTGTATAAGGAGTCAAAATAATGCCTGAGAAATTCTTTGGCAAAGAATTCTTCTAGTCAAGAGAAATGCTTCCATAAATCAGCGGACAAAATTTATCAAGTCTCATGAACGGGGACATTTCAGCATGTTTGAATGTCTTTTAAGTGTGGATTCATATTCTTTGCATGCTTATTATGTAATACCAATGATCCAGCCCAAACAGTTGTTTTAGAGCGTGTTCTCGAATGTTTAGTAATGCAGAAGTTTTCGCCAGCCATGTAGCTTGAATCATTTTGTACAACATATATATATATATATATATATATATGATTGTGCTTAAAGTAAAAGGATGTGATGCCATTTCCATCTTATTATTGGCTTCTTTCGAAGATTTGTACAGGATTTATGGTTATAGCATTGGACGATTGCAAGCTTAGTCCCTGATTATATATATATATATATATATATATATATATAGTTTATTACCCAATATTTGCTTTCTATAATTTGTTTTAATCTTAAAAGCTGCTCATATGACTTTTCCTGTCACAAAAAGAAAAATATTAAGAAACATATTAGAAAGTTAAAGGAGAGCAAAGCATAGCATTGATCGTTAATACATCTACCATTAAGTTACATTCAAAACTTTTCCATTCAACCAATTTATTTGAAGTGGAGTCAGAGTGAATTCTTTTGAGGCTTTATTTCTAACTACAGAGTGACAGTAAAGTAACCCGTCAAGCACATAGATTATGTATTGCATATTTACATATGCTTATGACGGAATCTCTCTCTCTCTCTCTCTCTCTCTCTCTCTCAACACACAATACAAACACACAAGACCCACGCACAGAAGTCTTAATCGATGGTAGGAGCAAATTGACACAAACGGCAGTCATGGATGCCTCTGCTTGACTGCCTACATGGAAATTTGCTATTTACAATTGCAGATGCGTAATTGGTGGTTAGGGAGGAAGAAAGGATGTGACAAATATATGCGGATTGAATTAGAGGACGAGAAGAGGGAGGGTAACGTGCGAAAAGACATGAATGCGAGAGGATAGATAAGATATCAAATCTAACTCTGATTTGTAATCCGACATGCAAGTACAACATGCGACATTGCAAATCATAAGATTACCTGCAATAAATAGGGATCTACTTGCTTGCACACATGCCACAAGCAGCTCAGCTTGCTTGTTTGAACGTGCACTACTTTGTGCAAACTGAGCTGTAGATAGAACAATGCAGAAATTCTGTATATAGGGATCGATGATTATAAGAAGATTTATGCATACACGTATGTCAATGTACATAGTTTATTCTTCAGAACTGTAAATTCTTACAGAGAAAAACAAACAAACAAACAAACAAACCAAGGCATGCCAGAACAAAAGTATATATCTTGGGAGCTAATCGAGGAACAAGCATAAAGAGAAGTAATTGGAGACAGCAAGGAGCCGAAGGTGATGACAGAAGCATAGAGAGCACAAAGGAGTGAGATGCAGGAGGAGGCCATCGCATGTCATCATCTGTGCTCTCTATCTTCTGTCAACAGCATCACCATCTGCATCCTCCTTCGTTGCTATTAACCAGGAGAAGTCCACACAGATGATGAGCCAGGCAAAGGTACGATAGTTGGCTACCTAACAAGCGAGGAGGAACTTGTAACGAGGCCTACGAGCACCGAAGCAGTCCTCCATGTCCTCCTATTTATAGAGCAGTTTCTTGCAACCCTCAAGCAGGAATATTTCCCTCGATCATGATCAGATGACTGGGGTAAGATATTCTGATCATGATAATGTTATTACATGAGGGATGTGGATGGTCACAAGCGACACAGGAATATATCTTCATACCCTGAATGAAGAAAAATCAAAATGTTCTATATTATCAGCCTCTCTCTCTCTCTCGAAGAATAAAAAAATTTAGGAATGATATCATATTAATTATTAGACTGAATTTCAAAATTAATTATAAGGAGAAATATATGTCATTGAAAAGTTTATTGAGTCAACACTCCAACATAATTTTGATAAAAAAAAAAAAAGGAATGATATCATGTTAATTATTATACCAATCTTCAAAATTATTTATAAGGCAAAATATATATAAAAAAGAGTTTATTAGGTTCTGACATAATTTACAGAGTTCAATTTCGAGTTTTCTAAATGAAGTTATATTCATTTCCCTCTACAAAGATCAGAATAGTTGTTTTAGCACTCTCATTTGCTGGAGTTCTCTCATGATCTTACAAATCTTAGAATCTGCACTTGCGATCTCAAAAAATGGAAGAAGTAATGCATTAGAAATCACTTAAGACTTAGGAGTTTGTTCTAAAATAATCACCATATAATCAATCCCACATTATATAAACCCTTGGAGGCTTTTAATTGGGTTGAATATAAATCTAACTACTGTCTTAGATTTCTCTTTCTCTTATAAATCTTTTTAGAATGATGAGTTCGTATAAACTGTATTTTAAACTAGATTCTTCAGAATGATGACATTCATCCGTCATCAATCAAACTGCATCAAAAGCACTGAAAAGGAGATTAAAGGCAGAAGGGAGACAGAATAGCCCCCAATTCTGAGCAGGCATCCATCCATCCCCACCGCCACCTTATCCCCCTTGTCCACCACCAGTCCATCTCAGAGAAACAATGGGGAGGTGAACCCCTTCGACACTTGTCGATGCCCCATGGACATGGGTGATGAAAACTCTCGTGGAACCCTTCCACTGCCGCTGCTGCTGTAGCATCATGCACAAAAAACTGGCGTTGTGCCACCAGCTGAAAGAAGCACAACTGAAGCTTTCTCGTGCCGGTCACCTATTAATTGTGGCCTTGATCTGGCTGTACGTATGAGTGGATCTTTGTGTAATGAACACTGGGTTCATCTTTCAACCTAAGTTTGGATGGAGAATATGATGCCTATACATCAGTAGCGGGCATTTGTATCCAACGCTTTTCGGAGGAGAAGATAAGGCCATAAACAATAGCTTTTGTGTGAATATTCTACATTACATGTCTGCCACATGCCACTGGAGGGGGGAAAATGTGGGATTGTCTCAAAGCTTGGACTGGACTGCACTACTGTTTCATGGAATCTTTCCTTTGACGGTGCAGAATCCTTCTGGAACGCACATCCTTCGTTATTTTATTGCGCGTATGTGCATGGTTGTTCCCCAGTCTCGCCCGTTTTGTGTCCAATCAAGATTCGATGGCAAGCCACCTTGTTTCACAGATAAAGTTAACTTGCTTTTGGATGATTGGATTCCTGATGGGGGCACAGATATGGGACTGGTAATTTGGACCCAGATTTAGCGCGTATAAATAAATAAATAAATAAAATAAAAATATATAGTTTTTTTGAAATTTTTTGATATTTCTCAAATGACCCCTTAAAATCCAAGATGTCGAAACTACAGTTGAAATCACTGTCTCCCTCTTTTTTTATTACATTGGGCCGATGGACGATAATCAAATTAAATATTTAATTTAAAAATTAATTTTTAATTTTTATTTATTATTATAATTTAAGAAATATTAATCTTATTTTTTTATTTTTCATTGTGAATTAGGAAATGATTATTAAGCATTTCAAATAGGATGATATCATATTTGTTAGTATATTAAATAAAAATAATTTATATTAAATAAATATAAAAGTTAAGAAAAAATATCTTTAATGGAGGCTCACCTCCTTTTATTTAAGGGGAGTGATTTCTTTCCTTCGTTCCTCACCTAGCTGAGCCCAACAACAGAAAGAACGAGGAGTTATATCTTATGGAGGAAAGGTAGATTTCCCTACCTTTCTTGAAAAATAAAAGTTTTTATTTTGATTCTTTAAATATTGAAAGTTTTATAGTTCTAAAGTATTTATCAATCCTTTAAATGTCAAATTTTTTATTATCATATTAAAATCTATCAATTGAAGTTTTTATAATATTCTTGGACCCTTGCTTAAGGTTTTTATTTTTAGATTTAAATATGATAAAAATTTATATGTTTTATATATTAAATATATGATATTTTCTAGTATTATAGTTTATATTTTAATTTTATCTGGATTAAAATTTTCTTGCTAGATTAAGATATGTTATCTAAAATTTTTGATATTCTTTGATCTGAAATTTAAAATGTATTATTCTGAATGGTTTAAAATTTATTTGACTAGATTATGTTGAAATTATGCATGTGTTTTGAAAGTATGATTTCTAATTCTTATTAAATTTAGAAGATTATTTCCTTATATTAAAGCTTATCTCTCCATCTTATCTTTTAATGTGTTATTATATTTATATATATAATTATCAGTGAATATATGTTGTGGTATGAAATTGGATAGGAATTGGGTTGAATCTATTAGGATCAAGAGCACTAAGGAGGGGGGGGGGGTAAATTAGTGCAGCGGAAAACCTTCTACGAAAAATAAAAACTGTGTTCGTTCGTTAAAAGTGATTTTGGTAAGAAAGCCGATTCGTAAATCACTTTAACTTTTGTTTAAGCAAGATGCAACAAAGATATAAATGCAGTTTGCAGTTATGATTCTAATCAGATAGTAGGCGCAAACTGAAATATGATATTCGTACGAAAAAACTGATTTACGTCTAAATCCTGATTCGTAAATCACTTGATTAAGCGAGATGCAGTTTAAGCAAGGATATAAAGGCAGTTTACAGTTATGATAGAAATCAAAACGTAAACGCAAACAGAAATATGATGATCGTACGATAAAACTGATTTACATCTAAACGCTGATTCGGAAAGTGCAAAGCTTGAAACACGATCGTATATGCGTAGAAAGCAGTAAGCTTTAGAGGAGGTTTGCAGTAAGGATAATATGCTCAAAGTAAATGCAAACCGAGATTTAGAGTGGTTCGGTCAATCTTGACCTACTCCACTTTTGGCTTCCTCCACCGACGTCAACTAGAGGCCTTCCTTCAATAGGCGAAGGCCAACCGCCCTTTTACAGTTTCACTCCTTTTGACGGGCTTAGGAGACAACCCTTACAAAATTTTCTCTCCTCTCTTTAAAGCTTAGAACTTGGAAGAAAAGAGGGAGAAGAACTTTTGGCCTTTACAACAATTTTGAGCTCTAAAAAACACAGAACAAGATCAGGATTTCGGTGTATG
This sequence comes from Musa acuminata subsp. malaccensis, assembly GCF_000313855.2. NCBI lineage: Eukaryota > Viridiplantae > Streptophyta > Magnoliopsida > Zingiberales > Musaceae > Musa > Musa acuminata. The sequence goes on from NC_025210.1 coordinate 26,349,937, forward strand.
TTCTGTGCCCTTTCAGTGCTGAATGGGTGGGGTATTTATAGGCCCCAACCCAGTTTGAATTTGGAGCTCAAAATTGTCAATTCCCGGAATTCCGAGATCTGGCGGTTGCACCTCCTGACTGGAGCGGTTGCACCGCCTGGCAGAGCTCGAAGACTGAGCCTCTGGGCGGTGCCACCTCTGTCAGGGGCGGTTACACCTCCTGCCAGAGCTCGAAGATCGAGCTCAGGCGGTGCCACCTCCTGACTGAGGCGTTTGCACCTCCTGCCAAAGCTCGAAGACCGAGCTCAGGCGGTGCCACCTCTTGTTAGGGGAGGTTGCACCGCCCAGTCTCGCTCGGAGACTGAGCCCAGGCGGTGCCACCTCCTGGCTGGGGCGGTTGCACCGCCCAATCTCACTCAGAGACTTAGCCCAGGCGGTGCCACCTCCTGGCTTGGGCGGTTCAACCGCCTGGCAGAAATCAGGGTTCGAATGGGTTGATCCATTCGGCCCAATTTGGGTTTTCAGGGGCCCAATTTCCCCAAGATTAAGTTAATGGGATCACCTCCCATTTCTAACTTAATCATTGTGTTAACTACGATATTTCCTAAGAAATTTACTGCAACTTGCTCCGGTGCGTCAATCGCTTCTTCCGTCGAGCTTCTGGCGAACTTTCGTCGATCATCCGATGAACCCTCGGTGATGCTCCTGCGGACTTCTGGCAAACTCCTGGACTTGCAACGATCCACTTGGTGTGTTCCGACGAGCTTCTTTGGCAAGCTCATGGACTTCTCGGATTTGTTCCCGCAGAACCTCCGACGACTGTCTGAACTTCCGTCGAACTCTCGAACTCCCAACGTGATAATTGTCTTGACTCTGGCGCAACTCCTGCTGCATATCTTACTTTCATCGTAGTTAATCCTGCACACTTATCTCAACATATAGATTAGATAACAATTGACAATTGACTTCATCATCAAAATCCGAGATTCAACAGAATCCACTTGTAGGCCAAGCCCAACCCATAGGTTAAGGCATAGCCCACTAGCCAGGCCTAATTAGCAGATCAGGCCCAACCCGTAGGCTAACCCAGCCCAGCCATCATGGGCGGTCACATGCGACGCACATGACCAGTCTATGGGTCAGGGCTGGGCCAGCCTGGTATGATGCATGCATAGTCATGTGTAGTGCACATGATCAATATATGGGCTGACCCAACTTCGCCCAATATTATTATTGGATTTGAGCCTAAACATTGATTGAACTAAACTAAGCTTGATTAATCTAGATCGATTCAGAATGATTCTGAATTGATTGACTTATTTAAGTCATTTTTACTTAATTTAAATCTAATTTAGTCTAAATTATACTCGTTTAGGGTGGTTCTAGACTAGTTAAATGAGGATTAGAGATCGATTCAATGAGGTTCTAGTTAAATCGATTTTAATGTGATCGATTGAACTATGATTCAAATCAATTGAGGGCTAATTAGTAGTATTTGACATGAATGATGTTTAAAAGAGATGTCTTTGATGTGTTATTTCATCCCGACATACATATGACCATGAGATACTATTATTACCTTATCGAGGGTAGGTAGGGCGATTCTCTTCGGGGATTAGCTAGCCGTTAGACATGGTGGCTGGATGGTTCCTCCATCCGTTATTAGGAGGAACGTGTCCCTACTTTGGTAGGTGAGAGACACCACTTTATCCGCTATTAGGAGTATGATATGAGTTTACCTCCATCCGCTATTAGGAGAACACAAACTCATCATGTACGATAAAGCCCCTCCATCTGTTGTTGGGGGAGTGATCCTTTGGGTATTTAATATATGCCAATGGGATGATTGATTTTAGATTATGTATTCATTCTGAGTTAACTTTTGGGGTTCCTACTCAGTGTCGCTGAATTTTTTTTATTTTTTATTTTTAGAGTAGCCTCCCACTAGTACTAAATCAAATTTCAATGGAGAGCGAACCTTCCTCTACCGCTAGGTAAAGCTACTTGGATGATTCATCGAGTTAACATCACTATATATTTATTTTCACTTATCATTTGATTAATAAATAAATTATAATAAATATTTATAAATTTTAAATAAAGTGATGTTAATCTACTTAGCTCTTAATGTGCGGAAAGACTCGTGTTCCCTTTAATTCATTAAGCAATTCATCTACTACTGGAATAGGATATTTGTCCTTGACAGTTATGCTGTTGAGAGCTCGATAATCAACGCACATTCACCATGTTCCATCCTTCTTTCATACGAGGATCACCGATGAAGAGTAGGAGCTACAACTTGGCCGAATAACTCCTGTTTCAAGCATCTCTTTTATAATCCTTTCTATTTCATCCTTCTTGAGATATGGATATCGATATGGCTGAGTATTTGCTGGAGGTTTGCCCAGAAGAATCGATATACAATGATCATGCTGATGAGTAGGAGGTAGGTTACGCGGTTCGTCAAATATATCTAAAAATTCAGCAAGCAAAGGAAGTAAGTTTAGATCTTCAAATTCTATTGGCTCTCTCTTAGTTTGCTACTCAAGTTATACCAAAAAGCCACCACATGCTTTGTGCAAAACCTTCTCCATTCGTTGTGTGTAAATCATCGTTATGTCGCCCCCACGTTTCCCGTGCAGTATCACCTATTTCCCTTTACTGTAAAATTTCATAATTAGTTTCACAAAATTTCAGGAAACATTACCTAGTATCATCAACCATTTGATACTGAGCACGACCTCATAATCATCAAGAGGGAGGAGGAAGAAATCTGCAATAATCTCTTGGTCCTATAGCAACAGTTTCACCCATGGGCACCTATGATCACACTTCAAAATTCATCCGTCGGCAACCTTAATGTCAAACATGCTGCAATTCTCAACAGGTAAGGTCATTTGGATAGCAATCTTTCTATTCATAAAATTATTAGTGCTCCCGGTGTCAATAAAAATGGTGATAGGTTGTTGCTGTTGAATCTCGTATTTTGATGATGAAACCAATTGATAGTATTTATGATTTGATTTGTATTTTGAGTGATGCAGGATGCTTTGATTAGGATGATATAATTAAAGCAGGAAGAATCATATTGGGCCAGAGGAAAATATGTCAGAAGATTAGACGTCGGGCCGGAGGATCTGTTGACGTATCGATAGAAGGCTTCGGGCTATAGATTCAAGCATTGGGCCAAGAAGAGCGGATATTGCGCCAAGGATATCGGAGTTGCAGAGTCAACTGGCCAATTAGGCAATAGGCCGCAAGAGAGGATGATGCGCCGAAGAATCGGATGAAGCGTCAATGGTCCAATGACATGCCGGACAACATGATTCAAGCTTACTAATAATTGTCTAGATCGAAGTATGTTTTTACATATGTAGGATTAACTACGATAGCAAGGGCTGAAGCAAAATGAAATCCTAGAGTCAAGGACACGATTTCGTTGGGAGTTCGAGAGTTCGTCGGAAGTTCAAACGTTCATCGGAAGTTCTGTAGGAACCAGCCGAGAAGTCTCGGAGCTTGCCAGAGAAGTGTTAAATCTCGGATTTTGATGATGAAGTCAATTATAATTTGTTTGATCTAATTTACATGTTGAGAAAAGTGTGCAGGATTAACTACGATGACAGTAAGACATAAAGCAGGTATTGTGCTGGAGTCAAGATCAAGATCACATTGGGAGTTCGAGAGTTCATCAGAATTTCGAACGTTCGTCGGAAGTTCTGCGGGAACCAACCGAGAAGTCCAGGAGCTTGCCATAGAAGCTCGTTAGAACTTGCCAAAAAGATTGTCGCAAAGTCTAGGAGCTTGCCGGGAGTCCGCCGGAGCATTGTTGAGAGTTCGTCGGATGTTCACCGGAAGTACGTCGGAAGCGCGCCGGAAGAGCGATTGACGCACCGGAATAAGAAGTGTAGTAAACATGTCTTAATTGTCGTAGTTAGAGTATAAATTAAGTCAGGATTGGGAGGTAATCCCACTAACTTAATTAGGGGCCAATTGGGCCCTGATATGGGCTGGTTTGGGCCAGATTCAAGGCCCAACCAGGACTCAAAATTTTTGACCGACGGTGGCATCGCCAGGGTCGATGGTGGCACCGCCTAGGAGACTCAGTCTCTCAGGAATTCTAGGCGATGGTACGACCCCTATCAAGCGGTGGCACTATCGGTAATTATTGCTGTCAGTGGTGGTACCACCCCTATCAGGCGGTGGTACCGCCCAGACTAAGCGGTAGTACCACCTAATGTCAGATGTCAGGTGGTAGTACCACCCATAATGGCGGTGGTACCGCCAGGACCCTGGAAATCCGGGATTAGACACTTTTTGGCTCCATTTTTAAAGTCATTAGGGCCTATAAAAACCCCACCCTTTCCTACATGAAAGGGCACGAAACCTATTGGCAAATCTTGAGTTCTTAAGTCTTAAAGTGTTATAAAAGTTAGAGTTCTCCTCCTTCATCTCTTAGCCTTGTAACCATCCAAGAAAGAGGAGTGAAACTTGTAAGGGTTGTCTCCTAAACTCGGCAAAAGGAGAAAAGCTGTAAAAGATGGTTGGCCTTCACCTATTGAAGGAAGGCCTTTAGTGGAAGCTGGTGACCTCGTCGGAGGAGGAAGCCGAAAGTGGATGTAGGTCATGTTGACCGAACCACTCTAAAACTCGGTTTGCATTTACTTTGAGCAACTTTCTTTTATAGCAAACTACCTCTCCTCCTTATTGTGCTTTAACTACGTCTACATACGCTTTCACGTAAATATCTTCCGAGATCGGCTTTTATCGTATGAAGACTTTACTAAACTAATACTTTTTATTTGTGCAATTTACACTACTACAAATCATCTTAGTCTTCTCTTGCACTTTTACAAAAGCTTTCAAGATCAAATTCTTTCCGAAACGGATTGAATCAAAATCATTCTCATCGGAATCGATTTTAATCGAAATAAGTTTTTTGAAATAATGAAAGTTTTCCACTGCACTATTTCACCCCCCTTTTAGTACCGCTCTTGATCCTAACAATTGGTATCAGAGCAAGGTTCACTCTCATTTGGTTTAAAACCCAAGAGAGATGGCAATTGTCGGCAACCAAAAGGGTCATTCAATTACACGTCCGCCCATGTTCAATGGGACGGATTACACATATTGGAAGACAAGAATGAGGATCTTCCTGATTTCAATGGATTTTGAGCTTTGGAATATTATAGAAAATGGATTTCAAAAGTCTTCTCTTCCAATGAACGATTGGAATGAGTTGGAGAAGAAGACTTTCGCTTTAAATGCAAAGGCTATGAATGCCTTGTTTTGTGCATTAGATAAAAATGAGTTTAATCGAGTGTCGATTTGTGAAACGACTTTTGATATTTGGCACACACTCGAAGTGACTCATAAAGGCACAAGTAGAGTGAAGGAGTCAAAAATTAAGCTTTTAGTTCATTCTTATGAGTTATTTTGAATGAAACCGAGTGAGACCATTTGAGACATGTACACCCGATTTACAGATGTCGTCAATGGTCTAAAAGGACTTGGTAAAGGTTTCTCGGATTTTGAACTTATTAATAAAGTTTTAGGATCCCTTTCAAAGAGTTGAGACCCTAAAGTAATGGCTATTCAAGAGGCCAAAGATCTAAATAATTTTCCTCTTGAAGAACTAATTGGGTCACTAATAACCTATAAAATGACATGTAAAGCTCATGAAGAGCTTGAGGGCACCCTTCCAAAGAACAAAAAGGATATGGCACTGGGAACACAAGTGTTAGGATCAAGAGCACTAAGAGGGGGGGGGGTGTGAATTAGTGCAGAAAACTTTCGACGATTAAAACTTCGTTCGTCCGATAAGAGCGATTTCGATAGAAAAGCCGATTCGTAAATCACTTTAACTTATGATAAAAAAAGATGCAGTTAAAGCAAGTCTATGTAGGCGGTTTGCAATTATGATGGAAATTAGAATGTAAACGTAAAATGAAATATGATCGTACGATAAAACTGATTTACATCTAAATGCCGATTCGGAAAATACTGAACTTTGAAACACGATCGTAAATGCGCAGAAGGCAGTAAGCTATTGAGGAGGTTTGCAGTAAAGATAATATGCTCAAAGTAAATGCAAACCGAGATTTTAGAGTGGTTCGGTCAATCTTGACCTACATCCACTTTTGGCTTCCTCCACTGACGAGGTCACCGACGTCCACTAGAGGCCTTCGTTCAATAGGCGAAGGCCAACCCCCTTTTTATAGTTTCACTTCTTTTGACGGGCTTAAGAGACAACCCTTACAAAATTTTCTTCCTCTCTTGATAGATCAGAACTTGGAAGAAAGGAGGAAGGAGAACTTTTAACTCATACAACACTTTTGAGCTCTAAAAATCATAGAGTAAGATCAGGATTTCGATGGTTTTTTTGGTTGCTATTTCATTGCTGAAAGAGTGGGGTATTTATAGGCTCCAAACCAGTTTGAATTCCAAGCTCAAAACTATCAATTCCCGAAATTCCCGGGTCTGGCGGTTGCACTGCCTGACTGGGGCGGTTGCACCGCCTAGCAGAGCTCGAAGACTGAGCCTCTGGGCGGTGCCACCGCTTGTCAGGGGCAGTTGCACCTCCTGCCAGAGCTTGGATGTTGAATCTCGTATTTTGATGATGAAACTACTTGATATATGTTTATGATTTAATATGCGTTTTGAGTGACGCAGGATGCTTTGATCAGGATGAGACAATTAAAGCAAGAACATCATGTTGTGCCGGAGGAACATGTCAGAAGATTGGACGTCGGGCCGGTGGATCGGTCGACGTATCGACAGAAGGCTTCGGGCCGTGGACTTGGGCATCGGGCCAAG
>NC_025210.1:26362486-26396139 GCF_000313855.2 Musa acuminata subsp. malaccensis
ATGCACAATGTGAGGTGACATTATACAGATGGACATAGTGGAAAACAAGTATTAATTTGCATGTTTGGTGATGTTAGCATCATCCAGAAAAGTTGTCTAGAGAGGCTCTTCCTCGAGAAAGCTAAATTTTGTCCATTGATACTGAATAGAATCTAGCTTCACAAGCCTGAGAAGAGATCATCATCGAGAGTACCAGGTGACGGGCTCACCAGTTGCCTCCTCAAACTCTGTTGCTGAAGACACCACATAAAAGCAGGCAGAGAAAACATGGCGACGTAGCAGCCAATACCAGCTCCAAAGATTCGATATGCCTGCCACAAATAACAAGCAGGATTCAAGCATGCAGCAGCATTGCTCTTTGCCAAAGGGAACTGCAAACAGGTTCATACTAGCTTGAAGTTGATGGTGAAAATAGGAATTCCATGCCATTACCATCAAGATTTGTGGGACTGGTGTCAAGATGATCCAATGTTCTGAAGCCACTGGAAGACCACACATATTTGCACTTGTCCAATCCAGTTAGTAGAAAGGTCAGGTGTTCAGTTAAGAACAAAAGCATCTTCTTATGCTGCATGTCCTCCCCAGCTGAACCATGAATCAAAGAAGATCGATTGAAATTGAAACACATGGACCAGTGAACCATCTTCCATATGGTCCACGAAAATGGATGTGATCATGACTTGCACAAGATTCCTTCGGAGACCAGGTTGTCAGTGTCAATCCCTTTGAGCTTGACATATTTGTTGCATGTCTCCTCTTGGAAAGCAACTTAGCCAACAGGGATCTGCCTATTGGTCCCATTTGCTGCATGTGTAATGGAAACGAGTCGAATGTGTTCATCCAAAATGGGATGCAGCAAGCTGCCTTTGTTCATAAATGGATCTGGATTTTACTTTGACACTTCCACTGTCATTTATATCAATCACAATGTGTTGATCTCCCATGTCTGCTCACCAGTTGGAGACTCTGGACGTCAGGAGCCAAGAGGTTCTGCAACATAAAAAGTTTACTAATTAGCCATGCTTCTGTGACTGATCCTGCAAGCACCAAGAGAGACATTAATCCATCTTCAGGAACAGACCTGTATTAAGTTAACATTCTGTGCAAAAGATTAATTAAAGTCAAAATCAAATGGCTAAAAGTATGAAGCAGAAAAGAAAATAAGATTTGTATTAGTTCATCTATATCTAAATCTCATCAGCCAGAGGGGCTATTTCCACAACTCATGAGATGGAAGGAGTTCAAAAGGAAAACTAAGTGCATCAGCAATAAAGTAAGCCTCCAAAACACTAAACTAAGAACAAACAAAAATATTCAGCAACTAGTAATGGTTCTTACACTGTAATGCTCCTGAATGTTGTCAATGTCGAGCTTGACGACTGATTCCACATGCCCCTTCAGAGTGTGTAGCTCACAAAGCTTGCAAATGGTCACGACATTAGAGATGTCAGCATCTGGAATAATGTTTACGATTATTATCATATGAGCAGGAAATCAAACTCCCCCAATCTTTTTTTTAAATGCAGTACGCTAGTTACTAATTTTCGGGGGAACACAAGATCATGCTTCTGTAAGAAAGCAACCTCAGCTCTATGTTATCAAGACGACAACTACATCCAATAAGTCATCCTCTGTAAGAAGGCAATCTCTGCATTATTGCCTGGCTGTTTATGACACTGATGCTTTAAAACATTTCAAGATTAGTAACAGAAGCAATCTGCCCATAATTTCTTAAAACAAAATGACAAATGACAGGATTCTGATAGCGTAACAGTGTGGAAAATGAGTGATCCTTTTTGCTCCACACACAGGCAAAACTATGTAGAATTATAACTAACATTTTGATATGGACTTAGGGTAGATAGCCCTTCAAACGAGCATGATCCTCCTTACCTGGACTGGTGCAACACCAGAATATGCCTACAGAATTTGGGTAGTACCAGATCAGTTCTGAGACTTGTTCTCTTGTACCTGAAGGTTTGTTCAGAAAAGAATGTATCTACATACAGGATGTCAGATAAAAACTCTATGGCCTCTTCATATTTCTTGGCTTTACATTAATCATCAACAAGTGTCCTGTAGGTTAGTTCACTAGGCCAGCGGTTGTGCTGTATCATGTAACTAGTACATCACCACTAGCTTCTTTGAACACATCCAGGATGACATATCTAGAAATAAAAAGTGTTGTAAATTATCTTGCAAGAAGGAAGGAACTCTGACCCTCATGTCTGATAGAATCCTCATGGCTTCATTCGTTAGCCCTTTACTTGCAAAATCCATTAGTTACAGTGTTGTAAGATCAGGCTTTGATCCGGATCTTTTTCGAGTAGTTTGAGTATGCCTTCTGCTTCCCAACATTCTCCACTTCTCACATATACCCATCATGGAATTAGGATAACTAAGTCAGGTTTGTAACATGATCCTCATCAGCTCCTCAAATGCCTTTTCGATGCCTTGTAATCCTGTACACTCGAAGATGGCTATAAAGAGAGTTCTTAGGATCACCCAGCTAGGATAGATTTTGCCACCATAAACTTCTTGTTCAATTGCATCCATCCCTTCTATGTGACTTCCTTTTGTATAAACTTGAAGCAACAAGGAGTGTGTAATCTCATTTTGCTTGAATCTCTTATTCTTCATATCCATTATGACACACTCTGCAGCTACCCGATAACCTTAGTTATTGCATTAAAAAATGCATTATATGTAGTAGTACAAAGACTAAAACCAGCCATGATCATCTCATCATACATCTGCAAAGAATGGGTACCTGACCAACACCGGTCATATGCAGCAACCTTAGTGACAAAGGAATCCCTGTCTGGCTCAACCCCTGGTTTCTTCATCTCACCAAACACTTGGCCAACAGTCTCCCATGCCCCTCTTACCGCACAAAGCCAACATTATCTTCCCCATTTGGGACACACCCATTGGACTTCAATGTCAGATAGTATGTCCAACCTCTCCTGTTCTTGATTTCTTTCCAAGCATTCCAAAAATCGTATTATATGTACACGAAATAGGAACACAAGCCAATTTCTACTTCCCATCAAACAGAGCCAAGGCATCATCCGCTTTTGCAGCCTTGTATGATTCCTTTACTAGCCATGGTATCTAACACAGCTGCCCTTTCTTCCTCGAACTCAGTTCCAGCATAAATTGCAACATGTTCGTGGCATGTTAGTGTATCCGTCGGGCAGCTGTTATCCTCCATTTCCTACAGTACTTCCACGTCTCGGTATGGTTTCCAGCCTCACCAAATACCTGCAGAAGCGAATTGTGTGCGACAGCGCCTACAACGTTACCCAGCGACTTCACGAACTGTTGGGGAACCTGCTGTGGCCGAGGTAGTAAAGTCATCCATGTGAATGCTTAGATAGTAAAAATAGGTGTCGGGTCGGGTTGGGTTCAAGCCTCGTCTCTCGAGACCGGCCTTCTTCCTTGGCAGGTTGTCTGCTTCTTCGTCATTGAGTTCCTACACACAGGCTAAATCGGAAGGAGAATTTTCTAACTCGACGCATCCAAAGTTAAAGTTAGTGTCGAGTGGAGTTAGAGGGAGTTGAGTGCTCAAAGTCCTTCTCTGATGTTAGTCAGGGGGTCGACTTTTATACCTGTGAATGAAGGTCGATTGTATATGGTCCATTAACGATTGTCGACTCCTCGGGTGATTGGCTTGTACCTTACGTACGAGCACCAACCAAGCTATACGAGCACCAACCAAGCTGTACGAGCCAACACCGTGTGGTGCCATTCCGAGCTTTCCGGAACGGCTCTACGCTATACGATGTTGACTTGCATGACGTCGAATATTATGAGGGCAAGTGATCGTCCCGTTCAGGTCCGAGGTATCACATTGTGTCAACTTGGAGCTCTTTTGTTGGCACTATCATAGTCGCCAACCGTTGCCGTATGGATGATGCCGGAATACGCTATATCATTCTCCCCCCCCCCTAAAGAGGCATACGCCGGGTTCCTCGCGGAGGGGCTCGGGGCATGGCTTGGTGCTTCTTGTTGGCCGGGTTGACCATTGTGCTAGATGGTTTGGTCATCGGTTGACCGAGGGGTTTCCACTCAGGGGGCTAAACAGGTTAAGGAACATAATATGGGGACTCGGCTAGCCGATCAGCATAACTTGGATATAGGACTAGCTGAACAATACTATTCGAACACTTAGTTGGCTAGACAACACTGCTCGAGAGTGGACCTGTTCAAGCAGCACTACTCGAACCCACATTTGGCCGAGGTGTGCTAGTCATAGATGCCCTATAAGCCAATCACATGAGTGATGGCACATGTGACATGGCATGTAGTCTTTTTGCTTATTATGATATTTTCTCACTTTAGATTATTTGATGCATAAATATATTGTGATGTCCATGAATATATAAAATGAGAATCAGTTCGTGATGAGATCACGATAATGAGATCGATTCACCTTTAAACACAGACCCTAAATAATCTTAATCATAGGTTACTAGAGAGAGAGAGATCGAGATAACTAGGCAGACTAGTATGATGTATACCCGTCCATATGATAGAGGTGGCTGGTCTCATAGCTGCTCGTGTGAGGACGCTAGGGCTATAGTGTAGGTGCTCATTGGAGAATGAGTTCACTGATTGATCCACCAACGAAATGTTGGATGGTTGTTGATATCTTATTATCAGACAGTGATTCCATCATCCTAGTGGTGTACCTAGTCTTTAGACTTGAGACACTAAGGATATCCTATATGAGTACTCCACTCTTTGATACCGGACTTACAAGTTTGAAAGTTTTAGATCTAATATAACTGGTCATCGGAAGTGATAGCCAATCTTACGAGGGTTATTGAGTGTTGATCGAGGATCATCTACTCTCGATATCATGAGAGAAATTTCTCATATGTTTTTGCTCAAACAAATCCTTGGCCAACGTCATTCAGATTGAGAGAGAAATAGTACTTAGGGAGAATCCGATTAGAGTGAGACTCAAGGAGATACCATATGGGCCCAACAACACTATGCCCGGTGTATGATCTCTGGGATATTAAATGGGTGAGGAACTATAGGTATACAGTAACTGAAGATAGATAGGTTCAAAGGATTGGATTCCCTTGTATCGTCCGATGACTGCGACGTAGTGGCTTAGTATGTCTGTAGTTGATGATTCAAGTGAATTATTATGGAGATAATAATTCACTGAGCTAGAAGAAATTTTGACATGTATGACTCACGAACAGCTCGATATTGGGCCTAGAGGGTCACACACATATGGTAGGTGTTACAACGAGTAGAGGTTCGAATATGAGATATCTGTTGGAGCCCCTATTTTATTGGATATCCAATAAACCCCTGAATTATTGGATCCTATAGATGAGATCTAATAAGAACCAATGAGAGATTATTAGATAGAGATCCACTAATCTAATAGGCTTAGGTAATTGGATGGAGATCCAATACCCAATAGGACAAGATCCATTAGGGTTAAGTTGACAAGGGGCCTCTATAAATATGAGAGAACCAAAGGGCCATAGATTAGGCTTCTTAGCTACCATCTCCTATTCTCCTCCTCAGATAGTAGGTATAGAGATTTGGACAGTAATTTGAGAAGTGTCTTCGTAGGCCCTACCATGTAGATCACCACTAGAGAGGAGGACGCTTGACTTCTTTCATCCTCTCTTATAGATTTGCAGGAATTCAAGGATATACGATCTCCCTAGGTAATACAACTATCTCGCATGTGTTTTTCAGTTTTGCAGGTTTTGCGTACCAATCTTCGCACGATGATGAACATCTTTTGGGAAATTTGAGATTTTTGTTTTATATTCTTTCATTGTGCATGTGATGTCACCTCTAGATTTTCCTACAATAGTATTAGAGCTAGGTTGTTCATGCGAAGATTAGTTTTGAATTGCATGTGTTGTATTTTAGAAAGACTTTTGACATTAAAATCGTTGACATAAAAGCGAGAAAGGGCAACAACAGTTGCTGCCCTTGCCACAAGACCGATCGCTTGAAAGCAGAATCACTTGCGTGTAAGCATTGCACCTACAACGCAGGCGGCAACACAATGCCCGCAAGGGCATCAGCCCTCAAGGGCAGTGCCTCCTCCCCCCATAGAGGTCATCGTCGGCGGGGTGGCAGTGGCTGCAACGCAGAGGCAGGGAAGGGGTTAGGGTTTTTTTGAGCAAAATATATTTTTGCCCCTATGAATTTTAAAAATTTTACAATATGTCATTTTTGTCCAAATTATCTAAATATCCTTCATAATTCATAAAATTTCCTAATGTCCTAAATTTTAAAAAAATATTAGTTAATTAAAAGATTTAATTAACTATTATTATTTATCTAGTAGTCCTATATAATGATATATACATATAATGTATGATGTGGATGAATGATTATGGATCATATGATATGTGTACATGTGATGTGATTATTGTTATTATTGGGGCATACGAGCCTCCAATTTATTTATCATTTATTATCGAGCCTACGTGCCCATGATTAAGTTATAATTATGTAAAGAGGCACAGCGAGAGCATGGAGGAGATAACAGAACCCATGAGGCCGAGATGGATGATTGAAACACATAAAAATGCACCGAGATACTAACAGAACCGACAAGGATGAGATGGACGTTCATAAGGCATAGAGATGAGCTACTGCCCAATGGCTCGGGCCTGATCACATTAGGTTGTGGTCCATGATCATCTTGTATGATTGCTCATGTGATGTGTGATTGCCTATACACCTACTAGATATATATATTTGTATGCAATGTAGATATATATTAAATATGTATATATGTGACACATCATGAGAGATCAAATCGAAATCCTCTCTCTCAATAATATTAAGTCAGTAAATATGAGATAATTAAATTGACCCACATAGCCTTCCATTGTTATAGATAGGAATCGATTCCTGATCTAGGTTGAGTCCCTCGAGGCCATGGTGGTTTAGAGGCCGAACAGGACGGGAATCATAAGGAGTTGTGATTGGCAAGAGTTGCTTACATTTACGAGCTTACCATGATTGGTTGAGTCCCTCGAGGTTATGTTAAGATGCCGATTGGATTTGATCCCTATCAGAGATCCGCCGAGGGTCTTCGATTCACTTACCGAAAGGAGTTATGTGTTTTACGAGAAAATAGTTGGAGTATATTAAGATAGAAGTCCTTGTCTTAATTATTTATTTTTATAAAATATGCATGTTATTTGTTTCTGCTGCATCTTTATTTTCAGAAATATGTGGTTTTCAAATCCCTTATGTGGCATACTTGATGTCAACTGTTGGTCCAAATTATATAGATTGGCTCTGTAACCTGAGAATTATTCTTACAGTGGAGAAAATTACGTACATCCTTGATACAATGATGCCTATGTACAAGGAAGGGGCAAGCGAAGATAAGATCACTTGTTACGTGAAGTACATATATGACTCTACTCTTGCTCAATGTTACATGTTAGGCTCCATAACTCTTGAGTTATAAAGACAACATTAAAATATGGATGCTAGATCTATTCTCCTACATCTCTACAAATTATTTGAGGAATAAGGAAGGACTCAGTGATATGAGATATCTAAGAGTCTCTTCCATGCTAGGATGACTAAGGGGACACTGGTTCAAAACCATGTCCTAAAGATAATTGAGTGGATAGAGAAACTCATAGGTCTGAGAATGGTCCTAGAGGTTGACCTTGTTGAATCTCAGATTTTGATGATGAAATCAATTGATGAATTAATAATCTAATACATGTATTGAGATAAGTGATGTAGGGCTAACTACAATCGTGAGGAAGGAAAAACAATTAAAAAAGAATCAAAGTTGGGTCGGAGTTAATGATCGGGCATCGGGTCGGATGAATCGGGGGATACACCGAAGGATCGGACGATGCAGTGAAAGCTCGTCGAAAGTTTGCTGGGAGTTCATATAAAGCTCATCGAAAGATCATCGGGAGTTTGCCAAAAGATCGTCAGGAGTTTGCCAAAGGCTCGTCGGAAAATCACTAGGAGTTCGTTGGAAGTTCACCGAAAGTTCGGTTGAACAATTGATGTACTGAACTACTTAGATTACTTGTAGTTGTTTTAGCCTTAACTATCATAGTTAGGACTTTAAATTGAGTTAGTTTTGAGAAAAATTATACTAACTCAATTAGAGGCCAACTGGGCCCAAAACAAGACTGAGTTAGGCTGGATGGATGGCTCACTCGGCCACTTGGAGCCATGCCAAGTGGTGGCATGCCTAGGGTGGGCGGTGGAACTGCTTGAGGCTCAACCTCCCAAGTGGTCTGGGTAGTGGTACCACCCTGTCAAGCGATGGTACCGCTAGAGCCCATTCTCCGATGCTCTATCGGTGGTATTACTGCCATATTAGGTGGTGGTACCACCTAGTGTTAGAGTGTCAAGCGGTAGTATCACCAAATACTAGCAGTGGTATCGCCAATACCTCAGAAACCCAAGGTGAGACACTTTTTAGCTCCATTGTTGAAGTCATTATGGCTTATAAATACCCTACTATTTCCTATATGAAAGAGCAATGAAAGTATGAACAAAAGTCTTAATATTATGGGGTGTGAAAGTATTGAAAAAGTGCTAAGAGTCCTTCTCCTCCCTTTCTAGTCTTGTGATCATTCAAGAGAGGTGTGAGACTTATAAGGATTGTCTCCTAAACTCGTGAAAAGGAGAAAGAGTTATAAGAGGATAGTTGGTCTTTGCCCATTGAAAGAAGACTGTTAGTGGACGTCGATGACTTTAACAAGGAGGAATCGGGAGTAGACATAGGTCACGACAACCGAACCACTATAAATCCAGTGTGATCTCTATTTTGTCATTCCTATTTTGCTTTTTCTTCATATTGCTTATTGACTTGGCTGCTTACTCCCCTTTATACCTTCTTTACGATTAATACATTTCTAATACGAGTTTTAATCGAAACAAAGTTTTACGATTCAACATAATTATTTACGAAAGTAATAATTCACCCCCCTCTTAGTGCCAACTTAATCCTAACAGTTAGTATCAGAGCAAGGTTACTCTCTATTTGGTTTAAAACTCAAGAGAGATGGCTTTTGTTGGCAATCAAAAGGGACTTTCTATCACTCGTCCTCCTATGTTCAATGGGATGGACTACACTTATTGGAAAACTAAGATGAGAATTTTCTTGCTTTCTATGGATTCGAATTATGAAACATTATTGAAAGATGTTTTGAGAAATCTTCCAAACTAATGAACGAATGAAATAATTTGGAAAAGAACACCTACTCCTTAAATGCTAAAGCGATGAACGCTTTGTTTTGTGCTCTTGATAAAAATGAATTTAATCAGGTTTGCATAAGAGAATCTATATATGACATTTGGCATACACTCGAAATCACACACGAAGGCACAAGTAGGGTTAAAGAGTAAAAAATTAATCTTTTGGTTCATAGCTATAAGTTGTTTCGCATGAAACCATGCGAGACCATTGAAGACATATATGTTGAATCTCGGATTTTGATGATGAAATCAATTGATGTGTTTGTCATCTAATGTGCGTTTAGGTGACATAAGACTAGCTTCGATCAGAAATTTCAATTAAAGCAGGAGGAATTAGATGTTGGGCCGGAGCAAACATGTAAGAAGATTGGACGTCGGGCCGGAGAATCGATCGATGTGTTGGTAGAAGGCTTCGGTCCATGAATTTGGGCATCCGGCTTAGAAGATCAAACATTGCACCAAGGAGATCAGATGTTGCAAGAAGACAACATGCTGATTGGGCAATATGTCGAAGGAGAGGACAATGCACCGAAGGATCGGACGAAGCACCGGAAGAACCAATGACATGCCGGTTAACATAGGATTCACTTATAATCGATTATGTCTAGATCGAGTTAGTTTAGAGTCTAATTGAATCAGTTTAGAATGTAATTAGATAAACTCAATTAGGGGCCAATTGGGCCTAAGTTTGGGCTATGTTGGGCCAAGTAAAAGACCCAAACAATGATCCAAATTGGTGGAACCATTGGTGACATAGTCTCCGAGACTATGTCAGGCTGTAGCATCGCCCAGACTCAATCTCTAAGATTGTCAAGCAATGGTACCGTTAGTCTGGGCAGTGGTACCGCTAGACTAGGCGGTGGTACCACCCAGTGTCAGTGCTATAGGCGGTGGTACCACCCAGCACAAGCGATGGTACCACCCAATACAAGTGGTGGTACCGCTAGTACCCCAAAAACCGGGGATGAGACACTTTCAAGCTCTAAGTTTGAATCCACTTGAATCCTATAAATACCCTCTCATCCCTGCTCAGATTACACAAGAATTGAGAGCAAAAAAGGAAGAAAATACTATTATAATATTGTGATATCTCCTCTCAAACTCTAAGTGTTAGTGAAGTTTAAGAGAGGAGGTAGTGGGGGTATAAAGGTTCTCTTCTAAACCTAACCTATGAAAAGGAGAAGAGGGGTGTAAAAGGATAGTTGATCTTCGCCTATTGAAGGAAGATCATTAATGGATGCCGGTGGCCTCGATGGAAGAGGAATCAATGGAGTGGATGTAGGTCACGACGACCGAACCACTACAAAAATCTGGTTTGTATTTATTTCTTGCAATTTATCTTTATTGCATATGGAATTCTTACTTTCACTATGCTTTTGCATGCTTTCAAGTTAAGCATTTCCAATATCGGTTTTCATCGAACTAAAAGATTTTTGAATCGACATCGTTTTTACCCGCTGCACTAATTAACCTCCCCCCCTCTCTTAATGTCGACTGGATCCTAACAATGTACACCTATTTTATGGATGTCTTCAATGGTCTAAAAGCATTTGGTAAAAGTTTTTCTGATTTTGAACTTGTTAATGAGATATCAAGATCCCTTCCAAAAAGTTGGGATCCTAAAATGATGATAATACAAGAAGCATAGGACCTGAATAAGTTTACTCTTGAAGAACTTATTAGGTCATTAATGACGTACGAAATGACGTACAAGACACATGATGAACATGAGAACAACCTTCCAAAGAATATGAAGGATATGACACTTAGAACTAAAGAAGGCAACTTGAGCAAAAGCTCAAGTGATGATGAGGACTTGACACTTCTAATAAGAAAATTTAAAAGATTCATAAGAAGAAACAAAACAAATTTTATAAAACAAGATACTAAGAACAAAAATGAACTAAAAAAAGACCAAGTAATTTGCTATGAATGCAAAAAAATTAGGGCACTTCAAAAATGAATGTTCCCAAAGTGAAGAAACTACCAAAGAAAAAGAAAATGCTCAAAGCAACTTGGGACGATTCGAGTGCATCCGATGACGAGGAGCCAACCAACAAAGAAGAAGTTGCTAACTATGCTCTAATGGTGCTTAATGACGAGGTAAGTGACTCAATCGAATCTTCTTTAGCTTATGATGATTTACTTATCACTTTCAATGATTTATTTGATGAATGAAAATTAGTCAGACAGAAATATAAAATGTTAAAAAAGGAGCATGCTTCTCTTGTTAATGAATTTGATAGATTAAAAAATGAGCATGACAATAGTATGCGAGCTCCTTATAATCAATGTAAAGAGTTAGAATAATTTAAAAAGGAAAATTTATTACTACAAGAAACTTTAGAAAAATTTAAAATATGTAATAAATCTCTAAACATGATCCTTACTAATAAGGGTCATGTTTATAGAAAGGAAGGAATTGGCTTTATGAATAACACTCAACAAAAGCTAACTATCTTCATTAAAGGACATACATTACATGTTTCACCGAGAGAAAAATGTAATTTTTGTGGAAGATGTAATCATTTTGCTTACAAATGTCTATTTAAACGATTTAGTTCACACAAATTAGTTTAGATTCTTAAAGGAACCATAAATCACTCAGATAGATCTATTTATGAGGAACTCAAGGTTAAATGAGTACCTAAAAAAAAACCACATTTCTTGTAGATATGTTTAAAATCACAAACTAGGAGCAAGAGATGGTACTTTGATAGTGGATGCTCAAGGCGCATGAACGGAGATCCAACACACTTCTCTAAGCTCACTAGCCAATTATGTGATAAATAATAACAAAAGAAAAATTATTGGCAAAGAAAATATAAGTAACAAATCAAACATTTTAATTGAAAACGTTTTATTAGTAGATGGTTTAAAACATAACTTGCTAAGCATTAGTCAATTATGTGATAAAGGTTAAATGATTGCCTTAAGAACTAACAATGTCTATACTATTGATCTTAATGAGTTTTATGATGAAATATTTTTTTTGACTTTAAATGATTGTTATGAGTTTTGTGATGAAACGTGTTTTTCAGCGTAGAAAATGTTTTGCCGATTGTTATGATTTTTGTCATAGTTTTTGAGATATGGACTGGATCTTCTCCTTGTTAAAAGGTGTTTTAAATCAATGTTTTGTCGCCAAATTTGTTATCACAGAATAGAGGGAAAAGGGCAGCAACTATCAAATATGAAATGGAAAGAATATTTTTGATAATAGAAGGAATAAAATAGCATACATTCAATGCAATAATAGCTCCAACAGACATATGTAGGGTGACATCACCTATAACCACTGTAGTAACTTTTGCTCCATTGTCCATCTTAAAGTATATTTCGCCTCTCATCAATCTTCTAAATCTTGCTAGAACCTACAATGAATTACGGAGATGATAAACACTACTGGTATTCAATACCTATGTGTTATTATAAGAATCTAACAAATGAAGACTGATCATGAATATACCTAAAGCTTCTCCAAGCTTCTGTTTCACATTCTCTGCAAGGTACTCTTTGTAGTTTCTCTTTTAGTATCCGTCTTTGCCATAATGGAAGCACTAGCCTTTGTCCTCTGTCAGGTCCTTCTTAACAACCTTGGCTTTACCTGATCTGCCTTTGCCATTCTTAAGAGATTTTTCTACTTTTATTTTTTTTCTGATCTCACCAGTATAGAAAATTGGCTTCTCTTTTTTGATAGTGCTCTCAGCCTCCCTTAACATATTGAAGAGCTCAAGGAGAGTCATCCCAAGTTTTTTCATATTAAAATTCATGATAAACTAAGAAAAAAAATTTAGTAGGGACTAAAGCAAAAGATACACATATAGGTTATCCTCTAGGACTATTCCTAGACCCATGTGTTTCTCTATCTATTCAATCATCTTAAGGATATGGTTCTAAACCGATGTCTCCTCAATCATCTTGGTGTGGAAGAGACTCTTGGATATCTTATATCGTTGAGTCCTTCCTTGTTCCTCAAACAATTTGTAGAGATGTAGGAGAATGTATTTAACATCCATCTTTTCATGCTATCTCTATAACACGAGAGTCATGGAGCCTAACATATAACATTGAATAAGAGTGAAGTCATTTATATATTTCACAAAGCGAGCGATCTCATCCTTGCTTGCCCCATCCTTGGGTGTAAGTATCACTGCATCAAGGACGTACGCAATCTTTTCCGCCGTGAGAATGATTCTCAAATTACAGAGCCAATCCATGTAATTTGGACTAGTGAGCCGATTGACAATAAGTATGCTATGTTAGGGATTTGAAAGCAATATGTTTTTGACAAACAGGATATGTGGCATAAATAAATAACATGCATATTTTATAAAAAAATAAACAATCAAGATATGGACTTCTATCTTGATATGCTCCCACTATTTTTCTCATGAAATACACAACTCCCTCCGGTATATGAATTGGAGATCCCCGATGGATCTCTAGTAGGGATTGAGATCCAATCAGTGTTTCAATGTAATCTTGAGAGACTCAACCAAACATGCTAAGCCTGAAAATATAGGCAACTCTTGTCGATCATAACTATTTGTGATTCTCGTCCGGTTTAGCCTCCGAACCACTATGGTCTCAAGGGACTCGACCAACCATGAAGGTTGGTTAAGTCATCACCATCATTATAAGATGAGTCTAATTTTATGATATGCCCTCGAGGGATTCGACCAAGTATACCATATCCTCAGGTCACCACTGATGTCTCTATGTTATAGGCAAGATATCGAATCGCAATATAAGTGAGCCTCGAGGGACTCGACCAACTCAACCTATGTCGAAAATCAATTTCTTCCTATAATGATGGAAGGTCACGTGGGTTAATCTAATTGTCGCATGTTTACTAACTTAATATTACTAAGATAGGGGATTTTTATTCGATCTCCTATAACATGTCACACACATACATAATTAATATATATCTACATCGCATACAAATATATATACATATCACTAGATGATCATGGACCATAGCCTAATATGATCAGGCCCGAGCTAGTGGGCCCAATCACTCACATCATGATCTATGTATGCTTTGGGGTATCTCCATACCCTATGATCGTCAATCTTGTCCTTGTAGGCTCCGTCCGCATCTCGACACATCTCTATGCATTGCGATCGTCCGTCTCAACCTCATGGGTCTCACTATTGCCTCCACACTTTCGCTATGCCTCCTTGTGTGATTACTGTTGAATCTTGGATTTTGATGATGAGATCAATTGATGATTTTATGATCTAATCTATCTTTTGAGTGACGCAGGACTAGCTTCGATCAAGGAGAGGCAAATTGATTAAAGCAAGAAGAATCAATTGTTCAGTCAGAATAGAACATGTCAAAAGATTAATCGATGTGTCGGTAGAAGGCTTCATGCCATGAGTTCGGGTATCGGGCTAGAAGGATCGGATATTACACTAAGAAGAATAGATATTGCGGGAGGTCAACATGCCAATTGAGCAATACACTAGAGGAGAGGACGATGAGATGAAGGGTTTGACAAAGCATCGGATGAACTAATGACATGCCGGACAATATGTGATTCATGCTTTGTAATAATTTATCTATATCGAAGTAGTTTAGGTTGTAATTGAGTTAGTTTTGAATGCAATTATACCAACACAATTTGGGGCCTATTGGGGCTGATTTGGGCCCATTGGGAAGCCCATTCAGTGACTTAAAAGTTAGGTCAAGTGGTGGAATCGTCGATCTAGGCAATGGAATCGCTAGTGGCTCAATCTCCAAGACACAATCTCCAAGACTATATCAGGCAATGGTATCACCCAGTGTCAGGCGGTGGTACCGCCCAGTGTTAGAGAGTATTGGCAGTGGTACCACTAGTACCCCGAAATCCTAGGGATTTAAATTTTGGCTCTAATTTTTTTAATCCATTTGGGGCCTATAAACACCCCACTCATCCTTGCTTAGTGAATAAATCAACTAAGAATAAAAATTAGGGAAAACACTATTGTAATCTTGTGAGAATTCCCCTCCTCTAGCTCTAAGTGTTAATTTCAATTTAAGAGAGGGGTGAGTGGCTTGTAAAGGTTGTTTCCTAAACCTGTGAAAAAGAGAAAGAGTTGTATGAGGGTAGTTGGTCTTTGTCCATTGAAGGAAGATCATTAGTGGATGTCGGTGGCCTCAACGGAGGAGGAATCGAGAGTGAACGTAGGTCACGATGGTCGAACCGCTATAAAATTGGTGTGCCTTCTCTTCTTTGCTCTTTACTTACTTTGCAACTATTTTATATCTTTCTCACTCTCCTACGAATATCTTTAAGCTTAAACGTCTTTCCGATATGGTTTTATCATATGAATTTTCATGATCGATATAGTTATACAAAAGCACTAATTCACCCCGCCTCTTAGTGTCGATTTCAGTCCTAACAATTGATATCAAAGCCATGTTTCTCTCTGTTTGGTTTAACACCCAAGAGAGATAGGTTTTTCGGCTTTCAAGAGGGTCACTCTATCATTCGTCCTCCTCTATTCAATGGGATGGACTATGCATATTGAAAAACTCGAATGAGAGTTTTCTTGCTTTCTATGGATTTCAATTTATAGAATATCATTAAAAATAATTTTTAAAAGTCTTCTAAACCAATGAATGAATGAAATGATTTGGAGAAGAATAATTTTTCTTTGAATGCTAAAGCTATGAATACTTTATTTTACGTTTTAGATAAAAATATGTTTAATCGTATTTCGATTTATGAAACTATACATGACATTTGGCACACATTCGAAATCACACATGAGACACGAGTAGAGTTAAAGATTCTAAAATTAATCTTTTGATGCATGATTTTAAATTATTTTGAATGAAGCCAAGCGAAACCATTGTTGACATGTACACCCGTTTTACGAATATCATTAATGGCTTGAAAGCTCTTAGCAAATGTTTTTCTAATTTTGAACTTGTAAACAAGATTCTAAGATCTCTTTTCAAAAGTTGGAATCTTAAAGTAACGGCAATACAAGAAGCAAATGACCTAAATAACTTTTCACGTGAAGAACTTATCGTGTCTTTGATGACCTATAAAATGACATATATAACACATGATAAACTTAAGAATAACCTTCCATATAATAGGAAGGATTTGACACTTAGAACAAAAAAAGACCACTCGAGCAAAAGCTCAAGTGATGATGACCTTGAACTCCTCACAATAAAATTAAAGAAGCTCATAAAACAAGAATCTAAGAATAAAAATAAACTTAAAAAGGATAAAACAACTTGCTATGAATGCAATCAGCCGGGAATGTCCACAAGTGAAGAAGAAGTTACAAAAGAAGAAGAAAGCACTTAAGGCGACTTGGGATGATTCGAGTGCATATGAAGACAAGGAGTAAACCGACAAAGAAGAGGTGGCGAACTACACCTTGGTGGCCTTTGACAACGAGGTAAGTGACTCAACCAAAACCTTTCTACTTTACTATGAAATTACTTGATACATTTCATGAGTTATTTTTCAATTAGTTTATAAAAAGGAGGGGGGGAGAGAGGATCATGCTTCTCTTTCTAGTGATTTTAAAAAATTAAAAAAAATTGAGCATGACAATTGCATGTTAACTCCTAGCACTAAGCATAAAGAGTTAGATTCACTTAAGAAGAAAAATACATTACTACAATAAACAAAATGACTTTGATTGAAAATGCTTTATGTTTAATGAAATTATGCTTGATGATCTAATAATGCATGATAATTTGAAGTAATGATGATTTGAAGTAATAATTGTTAAATCTTGAATTTTGATGATGAAATCAATTGATAAGTGTTTATGATTTGATATGTATTTTGAGTGATGCAGGATGCTTCGATCAGGGAAAGACAATTAAAGCAGGAATAATCATGTTGGGCCAGAGGAAAACATGTTAAAAGATTGGACGTCGGGCCGGAGGATCGGTTGACGTATCGACATAAGGCTTCGAGCCATGGATTCGGGCATTGGGCCAAGAAGAATGGATATTGTGCAAAGGATATCAGAGTTGCGAAGATCAACTAGCCGATTGGGCAATAGGCTGCAAGAGAGAATGATGCGCCGAAGAATCGGACGAAGCGTCGATGGACCAATGACATACCGGACGATGTGATTCATGCTTAGTAATAATTGTCTAGATCGAAGTGTATTTTTGTGTGTGCAAGATTAATTACTATAGCAAGGCATAAAGCAAAATGAA
Source organism: Musa acuminata subsp. malaccensis (assembly GCF_000313855.2). NCBI lineage: Eukaryota > Viridiplantae > Streptophyta > Magnoliopsida > Zingiberales > Musaceae > Musa > Musa acuminata. The sequence continues at coordinate 26,379,915 of NC_025210.1, forward strand.
GTCCCGGAGTCAAGAACGTGATTTTGTTGGGAGTTCGAGAGTTCGTCGGAAGTCCGGACGTTCATCGAAAGTTCTGTCGAAACCAACCAAGAAGTCCAAGAGCTTGCCAAAGAAGCTCGTCGGAACTCGCCAAGAAGATTGTCGTGAAGTCTAGGAGCTTGTTGGGAGTCCACCGGAACATTGCTGAGAGATCGTTGGAAGTTCACCGGAAGATCGTCAAAAGCTTGCCGAACTTATCTTGCTTAGATTATGTCTTAGGAATCATAGTTAGCGCATAATTAGAGTTGGGATTGGGAGGTAATCCCATCAACTCTGTTAGGGGCCAATTGGGCCCAAGTTGGGCTAGTTTGGGTCGGACTCAAGGCCCAACTAGGGTGCTGAAAGCCTGGCCAGTGGTGGCACCGCTTAAGGAACATCATCCCAAGAAATCTAGGCAGTGGTACCGCTAGCAGTGAATGCTGCCAACAATGGTACAGCCCCTGTTCGGCGGTGGTACCGCCCAATAGCAGATCTTGCGATGGTAGTACCGCCTAGGAACGACGGTGGTACCGCTAGTACCTAGGAAACCTGGGATGAAACCTTTTTAGGCTCTAAGTTTAAATCAACTTGAAGCCTATAAATACCCCTCTCATCCCTAATTAACTTAAGCAAGCATAGAGAATTTAAAAAAGGAAAAATGCTATTGTAATCTCTTGTGAGAATCCTCCTCTTCTAGTCTAAGTGTTAGAATAGTTTAACAGAGGAGTGAGTGCTTGTAACGGTTGTCTCCTAAACCTGTGAAAAGGAGAAGAGGGGTGTAAGAAGGAGGTTGATCTTCGTCTATTAAAGGAAGATCGATAGTAGATGCTTGTGGCCTCGACGGAAGAGGAATCGACAGAGTGGATGTAGGTCACGACGATCGAACCACTATAAAAATCTTGTTTGCATTTTCTTTGTGCACTTTACTTTAACTGCAAGCGTCCTTCTTATTGCTTTCAAAGTTAAGCATTTCCGAAATTGGTTTTATCGTACGAAATGAAATTTCTTAAACCAACGTTTTTACTATTGTACTAATTCACCCCCCCTCTTAGTGCCGACTCGTTCCTAACAATTGGTATCAGAGCCTCGTATTTCTTATTTGGTTTAACTGTAACACCCCTGATTAGTCCCACATCGAAAGTGGGCAAGATTAAAATTGGCTTATAAGGGTATGATGAGTGTACTATTATCAACTTCAGCTTAAGCATTTTGGTCGGTGGTTTAAACCAAACGAAGTTAATAGGCTAGTTAGCCCAACAGGCTGGTTCGTGACATTAACACTCAAGAGAAATGACTCATTTTGGCTTTCAAAAGGGTCACTCTCTCATTCGTCCTCCCTTGTTCAATGGGATGGACTATACATATTGGAAAACTCGAATAAGAGTTTTCTTGCTTTCTTTGGATTTAAATTTATGGAGTATTGTTGAAAACGTTTTTGAATGTCTTCTCTTCTAATGAACCACTAGAATGATTTGGAGAAGAAGACTTTTTCCTTAAATGCTAGAGCTATGAACGCTCTATTTTGCGCTTTGGATAAAACTAAGTTTAATCGGATTTCTACTTGCGAAACGACTTTCAATATATGGCACACTCTCGAAATCACACACGAAGGCACTAATATAGTAAAATATTCTAAAATAAATCTTTTAATGCATGATTTTGAACATTTTCGAATGAAGCCGAGCGAAACCATTGTTGATATGTACACCTGTTTTATGGATGTCGTCAATGGTTTAAAAGCTTTTGGCAAATGCTTTTCTAATTATGAACTCGTTAACAAGATTTTACGATCGCTTTCTAAATATTAGGATTCGAAAATAAAGGCTATTCAAGAATCAAAAATTTTGAATACTTTTTTGATCGAAGAACTTATCGGGTCCATAATGACCTATGAAATGACGTGCAATGCATGTAAAGAACTTAAGAACCACCTTCCAAAAAATAGAAAGGATTCCGGACTTGGAACAATCGAAGACCACTTGAGCATAAGCTCAAGTGATGGTGAACTTGAACTCATCACTATGAAATTTAAAAAATTTATTAAATAAAAATTAAAGAATAAAAAGAACAGAACTACTTGCTATGAATGCAAGAAAAAGTTGCCAAACGATGAATCGAGCTCCTCCAAAGACGAGGAGAAAATCAACAAAGGCGAGGTGGTAAACTACATCTTAATGGCTTTTGACGATGAGGTAATCAAAATGCCCTTAATTTATTTCGAAATTACATTATGCTTTTCATGAGTTATTTTTAATTTAGTTTAATTATTTTTCTTGAAAATTTTATGTTTAATAATATAATGGAAATGCTAGAAAATTAGGATCATGCTTATATTTCTAGTAATTTTAAAAATAATCATGAAAATTACATATTTTATGATAAATGAACAACAATGTTAGACTTAAATCAAATACTTGAGATAAATCCTATGTATGTTTTAAGAAGCAATAATGTATATCTTGATGATTTTCGTATTGATTTTCGATTTTGTTTGGAAATGCCTTATGCTCAATGAAACCATGATTGATGAATATGCTTTATGTTTAATGATTTCTTTGGCTTGTATGCCTTATCATGATGAATGTTTTGAAAATAAATGTTTATATCATACTTGATGATTTTTATGCATGAGGACTTGAAGTAATAATTTGAAATCATATGTTTTGGAATTATGTGTTACACTTTTTTATCTTGATGATTTTTGATCTTTTCATTTTAAATGTCGGTGCATGGTTTTGACATAAGAACAAATATTTGGGCATGCTAATATAAAGTAAATCACACAAATTGAAACCAAAGAAATTTAGATATCTTTAATAATCATTCAACATTATGTTCAACGAAACCATGCTTGAAGTCTTAATGAAAATATAATGATGATTTGAAAGCATGCTTAACAAGTTTATATTTCGAACTTATGCATGATATTTTTTACGATTTTTTCAAAGTTCTTTTTTGGTGTTAATGAATGATGCATGGATTTGGCATAAAAGAAAATAACATACATGTATGAAATCAATTAATAAATTGAATCACTAAAAAGAAGAAAGCTTTCTCCTTGAAAATTTTCTCTATTTTATCGACTTTTTAAAAAGGAGAGACTAATGAACCTATCTTTATTCTTAGAATCTTTTGAAAATGATTTTGATTTGATGATTTGAATTTGAATAAGCTTTATCTTAATTTTTTGAGATTTATAACTTGAGATTTCTTATGCATAAATCAAGATATTGTATCATTTGATCTCCTATGTTTCTTTTTGTTATTTATAAAAAAAAAGAGATTTGATGAAATAAATCATGTCTTGTGGCATTCATGATTTGATATTATTATCTTTCATGACATGATGTGTAAATTCCTTTGTCTTTGTGGTTGTAAACCTCATGTTATAAGTAAAGTATTAATGTAAAAATTGTATTCTTCCACTCCACTTCTTGTTTACAATAACAAAGGGGAGAAAGAAAATTACCAGCTTGAATGATAAACTTAGACATGTTAGATCTTTCAAATGCATAAATTCTTCTTATATATTTTTTAGATTATGATCTTGATCTCTTGAATTTTAGACTTGATCTTTTATTTTTTATGATTGAAATAATGATTGGAATATTGATGTAATTATGAATGATGATTTGGAATCATACATTTTATATTTTGGAACTATACATGATGATTTGGTATTATGCATGCTATACTTCAATTTATGATAATGATGCATACAATGATGAAATATTCATGATGAAAAATTGTTTTGACATTCATAACTTGATTTTTCATCTTTATAATTTATCCTTTGTCATGATTTGAAAATTATTGTAAAGAGAAAAAGAGATACAAAATTATATTTTTCCCTTCTTTTTGACAATCACAAAGTGGAAGATAGCTAGCTTGCACAAGTCAAAAAGATGCACAAATCTTGCCAACTTTCATATGTGTAAAATTTGCTAGCTCACAAATTATAAGGAGAAAAACTTGCTTACTTGCTAGCACATCTAAAGAGAAGATGCAAACGTACTTCATGTAGCTTGCTTCATGTAAAACATTGTATCTTGCTAGCTTGTTATCTTACATTATTTTTTAAAAACTTACTAGCCTTTATACTTCAAAGAGAAGTAACACTTGTCAAATTACTAGCTTGTATGTTGTAAAATAATGTAAAATTTTGCTAGCTTGCACTTTGCAAAGGAAGCAAAAATGACACTTCTCAAAAAGAGCTTGCTATCTTACCTATCTCAAGAAGCAAAACTTGCAACTTGCACATTACAAAAGGAAGCAAGAATCGCTAGCTTACACACTTCAACAAGAAAGCTATCTTGCATTTGCTTTCAAAATTTTGTTAGCTTGTATGTTGTAAAATAATGTAAAATTTTGCTAGCTTGCACTTTGCAAAGGAAGCAAAACTGACACTTCTCAAAAAGAGCTTGCTATCTTGCCTATCTCAAGAAGCAAAACTTGCAACTTGCACATTATAAAAGGAAGCAAAAATCGCTAGCTTACACACTTCAACAAGAAAGCTATCTTGCATTTGCTTTCAAAATTTTGTTAGCTTTTATGTTGTAGAACATGCAATCTTACTACCTTGCATATCTAAAACTTGATAGCTTGCATGATGTAACACTTGCTAAATTTTCTAGCTTACAAATTGCATGATGATAAAACTTGATATTATATTTTTTTTTTATGTACTAATTTGAACTTGTATGTCTAAATACTTGATAGTTGGACTTCTCCTTTTTGTTGATGATAAAGGGGGAGAAGTATGATGAAGTGTTATGCATAAGTTTTATGATAACATATTGCTTGGATTTTTGAATCCAATAGTTCTATCAATATGACATATTGATAGGGGGAGCTTGTTTAAACTCTGGGAGTTAAGGTTAACTCCGTCATCAATTGGTTGTCATCATCAAAAAGTAAGAGATTATTGAATCTCGGATTTTGATAATGAAATCAATTGATAAGTGTTTATGATTTGATTTGTGTTTTGAGTGATGCAAGATGCTTCGATCAGGGAAAGACAATTAAAGCAGGAAGAATCATGTTGGGCCGAAGGAAAACATGTCAGAAGATTAGACATCGGGCCGAAGGATCGGTCGACGTATAGATAGAAGGCTTCGAGCCATGGATTCGAGCATCGGGCCAAGAAAAGCGGACATTGCGCCAAGGATATCAGAGTTGCAGAGGTCAACTAGTTGATTGGGCAATAGGCCGCAAGAGAGGACGATGCGCTAAAAAATCGGATGAAGCGTCAATGGACCAATGACATACCGGATGACATGATTCATGCTTAGTAGTAATTGTCTAGATCGAAGTGTATTTTTGTGTTTGCAGAATTAACTACGATAGTAAGGCATAAAGCAAAATGAAGTCCCGGAGTCAAGAACGCGATTTCGTTAGGAGTTTGAGAGTTCGTCGAAAATCCGGACGTTTGTTGAAAGTTCTACCGGAACCAACCAAGAAGTCCAGGAGCTTGCCAAAGAAGCTCAACAGAACTCGCCAAGAAGATTGTTGTGAAGTCCAGGAGCTTACAAGAGCTTGCCAAAGAAGCTCAACAGAACTCACCAAGAAGATTGTTGTGAAGTCCAGGAGCTTACCGAGAGTCCGCCAGAACATTACTAAGAGATCATCGGAAGTTCACTAGAAGATCACTAGAAACTCACCGAACTTATCTTGCTTAGATTATGTCTTAGGAATCATAGTTAGCACATAATTGGAGTTGAGATTGGGAGGTAATCCCATCAACTCTGTTAGGGGCCAATTGGGCCCGAAGTTGGGCTGGTTTGAGCCGGACTCAAGGCCCAACCAGGGTGCTGAAAGCCTAGCTAGCGGTGGCACCGCTTGGGGAGCATTACCCCAGGAAATCTAGACAGTGGTGCCGCTAGCAGTGAATGCTACCAATGGTGGTACCGCCCAGTAGCAGATCCTACGATGGTAGTACCGCCTAGGAACGACGGTGGTACCACCAGTACTCAGGAAACCTGGGATGAGACCTTTTTAGGCTCCAAGTTTTAATTAACTTGAAGCCTATAAATACCCCTCTCATCCCTAGTTAACTTAAGTAAGCACAAAGAATTTAAAAAGGGAAAAATGTTATTGTAATCTCTTGTAAGAATCCTCTTCTTATAGTCTAAGTGTTAGAATAGTTTGAGAGATGAGGGAGTGCTTGTAAAGGTTGTCTCCTAAACCTGTGAAAAGGAGAAAAGGGGTGTAAGAAGAAGGTTGATCTTCACCTACTAAAGAAAGATCGATAGTGGATGCTGGTGGTCTCGACAGAAGAGGAATCGACGGAGTGGATGTAGGTCACGACGACCGAACTACTATAAAAATCTAATTTGCATTTCCTTTGTGCACTTTATTTTAACTATAAGCCTCCTTCTTATTTCTTTCAAAGTTAAACATTTTCGAAATTGGTTTTATCGTATGAAACATAATTTCTTAAACCGATATTTTTACCGCTGCACTAATTCACACACCCCCTCCCTTTCTTAGTGTCGACTCGTTCCTAACAATAATGATTTTTGTGATTTTTGGTTTATTAATCTTGATGACTCTTATGAGAAATCTTATTTTTTATTTTAAACGATAATACTTAATTTTGTTTGGCATAAAATACAAAGGCATGCTTGTATAAAATAAATCACATATGTAATTTTGAATCTATTTATGTCATTTTGAATCTCTCGAAAGCGATTTTGATGATTTAAATTTGAATGAGTTTTATCTATATCATGCTCTTAAATTCTCATAATTATAACTTGAGATTTTCTTTATATGAATCAAGTTCCCCTACACTTTATTCTCATATGACTCTTGCATTTTATTAAAGAGAATACTTATCCAAATGAATCATGATTTTTATCTTGATTTCTTAGTTTTCAATGACTTATGCTTTTCATTTGATTCTCAAGATCGTTTATTATGATTCTTCCTTTTTCTATTCACTAAAAGGGAGATTTCTTTTAATTTTGATCCTTCTCTTGATTTCTTGATATTCTTGAAATTCTCTATGATGTTTTTATTTAAGAGGAGATTTATACAAATTATAATCTTAATTTCTCAACTTGAGATTCATTATGACTCTTTTGCATTGATCTTTCATGATCTTTGATATCTTTCATAAGATGATCATTGATGCAAAATTTTGAACCTCCCCTCTTCTTCTTTCTTGTTTGCAATAACAAAGGGAAGAAAGAAAATTTCTAACATCTCAAAAGAACCATAATTGCTAGCTTGAATGTTAAACTTAGGCATGATAAATCTCTCAAATGCATAAATTCTTCTTATACATTTTTTAGATAATGATCTTGACTTCTTAATATTTATGACTTGAATTTTATTATGTATAATTGCCTTATATTTATGATTTGTATATCTCATGATATGATTAAATCATTGATTAAAAAAAGGAAGAAAAATTGTACTATTGTATTCTTCCCTTCTATTTGACAATAACAAAGGGGGAGAAAGATTTGCTAGCTTGCACAATTCAAGGAGAAGCAAAAACTTGTAAACTTACAAAAATTCCTAGCTTGAAAAGAAAGAAAAAAACTTGCTAGCTTGCTTGTCTTAAAAGAGAAGCAAAGTTTGCTAGCTTGCACATTTGAAGTAGATACAAAAATATACTATCTTGCACATATCAAAAGAAGCAATAATTTTGCTAACTTTTATATGTGAAAAACTTGTTAGCTTACATGTTCAAAACAAGCTACCTTAATAGCTTGCATAGTTCAAAAAATTTGCTAGTTGTACTTTTCTCCTTTTTGTTGATGACAAAGGAGAAGTTATGATATGAAATTATGCATGAAACACTCATGATATTATGATGATGCATACAATGATAAGTTATGATGATCATGCATGGTATGATGTAATTTTATATTTTAAAATTATGAACGATGATTTGGAATCATATATATAATGATAATTTTATATTTTAAAACTATATATGATGATTTAGTATTATGCATGCAATACTTTAACTTATGATAATGATGCATGCAATAATGAAATATTGATGATTAAAATTGTTTTGACTTGAATTCAACTCAAGATTTATCTCAATTATGGTTTATTGATAGTGGGAGTTTAGTTTAAACTTCGTCATCAATTAGTTGTCATTATCAAAAAGAGAAAGATTATTGAATCTCGAATTTTGATAATGAAATCAATTTATGAGTTTTTGATCTAATCTACATCTTGAGTGACATAGGATTAGCTTCGATTAAGGAGAGACAAATTGATTAAAGTAAGAAGAATCAATTGTTGGGCCGGAATGGAACATGTCAGAAGATTGGTCAACATATCGGTAGAAGGCTTTATGCCATGAGTTTGGGCATCGAGCTAGAAGGATTGGATATTGTGCTAAGAAGATCAGATATTGCAAGAGGTCAACATGTTGATTGAGCAATATACCGGAGAAGAGGACGATGAGCCGAAGGGTTAGACGAAGCGTCGGATGAACCAATGACATATCGGACAATATGTGATTCATGCTTTGTAATAATTTATCAATATCAAAGTATTTTAAGTTGTAATTAAGTTGGTTTTGAACATAATTAAATCAACTCAATTAGGGGCCCATTGGGCCTTATTTAGGGTTGATTTGGGCCCATTGGGAGGGTCATTCAATGACCCAAAAGTTGGTCAAGCGGTGGCACCATCGATCCAAGTGGTGGAACCACCAGCAGCTCAATCTCCAAGACACAATCATCGAGACTGTGTCAGGCAGTGGTATCGTCAGACTAGGCGGTGGTATCACCAAATTGGATGGTGATACCACCCAATGTCAGAGAGTACTAGCGGTGGTACCGCTAGTACCCCGAAATCCTAGGGATTTGAATTTAGGCTCCATTTTTTAAATTTATTTAGGGCTTATAAATATCCCACTCTGCTTACTGTACACATCAACTGAGAATAAAAATTTGAGAAAATACTATTGCAATCTTGTGAAAATTCCCCTCCTCTAGCTCTAAGTGATGATTTCAGTTTAAGAGAGGGGTGAGTGGCTTATAAAGGTTAGTTAGTCTTCGCCCATTGAAGAAAGACTATTAGTATATGCTGGTGGCCTCAACGGAGGAGGAATCAGGAGTGGATATAGATCACGATGACCAAACCACTATAAAATTGGTGTGCCTTCTCTTCTTTGCTATTTACTTAGCAACTATTTTACATCTTCATCATGTTGAATCTCGGATTTTGATGATGAAGTCAATTGTAACTTGTTTGATCTAATCTATATGTTGAGAAAAGTATGCAAGATTAACTATGATAGCAATAAGACATAAAGTAGGTGTTGTGCCGGAGTCAAGATCGAGAACTCATTGGGAGTTCGAGAGTTCGTCGGAAATTCGGACGTTCATCGGAAGTTCTGCCAAAACCAATCGAGAAGTCCAGGAGCTTACCAAAGAAGCTTGTCGGAACTTGCCAAGAAGAACGGTGTAAAGTCCAAGAGCTTGCCAGGAGTCCGCCGGAGCATTACCGAGAGTTCATCGGATGTTCGCCGGAAGTACCCCGGAAGCTCGCCAAAAGAGCAATTGACGCACCGAAACAAGAAGTACAGTAAACATGTCTTAATTGTCATACTTAGAGTATAAATTAAGTTAGGATTAGGAGGTAATCCTACTAACTTAATTATGGGCCAATTGGGCCCTGAATTGGGCCGAATTGAGCACCCAATTCAGCCCCTAAAAATATGGCCGGCGGTGGCACCACTTGGAAGGCAGTGCCCCTGGTTTTCTGAGCAGTGGTACCATCGGCAGTAGTGCTTCCAATGGTGGTACCACCCCTATTTGGTGGTGGTACTACCTAGAGTCAAATCAGTGATGGTAGTACCGCCCAGTAACGATAGTGGTACCGCCAATACCCCAGATTCCGGGGATGTGACACTTTTTGGCTCTAATTTTGAAGTCATTGGGGCCTATAAAAACCCCACCCTTTTCTGCATGAAAGGGTACAAAACCTATTGGCATAATCTTGAATTCTTGAGTCTTAAAGTATTATAAAAGTTAGAGTTCTCCTTCATCTCTTAGCCTTGTAACCATCCAAGAAAGGGGAGTGAGACTTGTAAGGGTTCATCTCCTAAACCTGGGAAAAGGAGAAAGTGTCGTAAAGATGTGTTTGATCTTCACCTATTGAAGGAAAGCCTTTAGTGGACGCCGGTGACCTCATCGGAGGAGGAATCCGAAAGTGGATGTAGGTCACATTGACCGAACCACTCTAAAACTCGGTTTGCATTTACTTTGAGCAATTTACTTTTATAGCAAATTGCCTCTCGTCCTTACTGTGCTTTTACTATGCCTACATATGCTTTCAAGTAAACATCTTCCAAGATCAAGTTTAATTTTACGAAAGCTTTCAAGTTCAACTTCTCTCCGAAACGGATTAAATCGAAACCATTTTTGTCGAAATCAGTTTTAATCGAAACAAGTCTTTTGAAATCATGAAAGTTTTCCACTGCACTAATTCACCTCCCCTCTTAGTGTCGCTCTTGATCCTAACAATTGGTATCAGAGCAAGGTTCACTCTCATTTGGTTTTAAACCCAAGAGAGATGGCATTTGCCGGCAACCTAGAGGGTCATTCAATTACATGTCCGTCCATGTTTAATGGGATGGATTACACATATTAGAAGACTAGAATGAGGATCTTCCTAATTTTAATAGATTTCAAACTATGGAATATTGTAGAAAATGGCTTTCAAAAGTCTTCTCTTCTAATGAACGATTGGAATGAGTTAGAGAAGAAGACTTTCGCTTTAAACGCAAAGGCTATGAATGCCTTGTTTTGTGCATTAGATAAAAATGAGTTTAATCAAGTATTGATTTGTGAAACGGCTTTTGACATTTGGCACACACTCGAAGTGACTCATGAAGGCACTAGTAGAGTGAAGGAGTCAAAAATTAATCTTTTAGTGCGTTCTTATGAGTTATTTCGAAAGAAACCGAGTGAGACCATTGAAGACATGTACACCCGATTTACGAATATCGTCAATGATCTAAAAGGACTTGGTAAAAGTTTCTCGAATTTTGAGCTTGTTAATAAAATTTTAAGATCCCTTCCAAAGAGTTGGGATCCTAAAGTCACGACCATTCAAGAGGCCAAAGATCTAAATAATTTTCCTCTTGAGGAACTAATTGGGTCACTAATGACGTATGAAATGACATGTAGAGCTCATGAAGAGCTTGAGAATACCTTTCCAAAGAACAAGAAGGATATGGCACTGAGAACATAAGAAGACCACTTGAAAGAAAACTCAAGTGATGAGGACTTTGATGATGATTTGACACTCTTAATAAGAAAGTTCAAAAGATTCATAAAAAAAAAAAAATTAAAAATGATACTAAAAATAAATTTGAACCTAAGAAAGAACAAGTGATATGTTATGAATCCAAGAAGCCGGGACACTTCGAGAGTGAATGTCCTCGAGCAAAGATGAGGCAACCAAAGAAGAAGACTTTCAAAACTACATGGGATGACTCAAGTGCTTCCGAAGAAGAGGAGCCAACCAACACTGAGCAAGTTGCTCACTATGCGCTAATGGCTATTAGAGATGAGATAACAAGTTCATTAGACATAAATTTAACTTTCGATGAGCTTTCAAGTGATTTTCATGAATTGTTTGATAAATGTAGAATCTTGAGTAAAAAATATAACTCTTTAAAAAAGGAACATGCTTCTTTTATTAGCAATTTTGATAGATTAAAAGTTGAGCACAATGATAGTCTAGCTTCATGTACGAAATGTGATGAACTAGAATTACTTCAAAAAGAAAACTTGCTACTTAAGAAAACCTTAGAAAAGTTTGAGGTTGGTAGCAAATCCTTGAACATAATCCTTGCCAACAAGGGTCACGTTCATAGAAAAGGCGGAATCGAATTTGTGAGTAGCTCTCACCATAATCCAATCACCTTTGTTAAAGGCCCTACTTTGCAGGTTTTACCTCAAAAGAAATGCAACTTTTATTGCAAATTTGGGCATGTAGCTTATCATTGTCCATTTAAGAAATATAGTCCACACAATTTGATTTGGGTTCCTAAAAGAACCTCAAATGACTCAATGCAACATAATAAGCAATGTAGATCGATTTTTGAGGCACCCAAGGTCAAATGAGTACATAAAAATCATCCTTTTTTATAGAAACATTTACCATCACAAGCTAAGAGCAAGATAGGGTATATTGATAGTGAATGCTCAAGACCAAAGATCCAAAATAACTCATAAAGCTCTCTAGCCAAAAATAGAAAACATAAAGAGAAGATCATTAGAATTAAAATAAGATCATGTTTGATAACTTGATGGTGCAATCATTATTTGAAATCTTAAGTGATAAACACTTGATCGTGATCTCTCAATATATGAAACATGAGAATTTTTATACACGAATTCCTTTCTCATAGTTTCCGAATTTTTGGATTTCTTGACATATGAAAAATAAGTCTTCATTTGCAACTATCTCTCATTACAAGAAGGGAATTGGGATGTTAAACTGTCTGAATGCATGAATTTGTTAATTTTAGTTTTTGGAATTTCTTGATCACTCACTTGAATCATGATCTTATAGTGTGCGCAAGGATATGCATTTTTCCATACGAGTTTTTATGATGTTTACGTACAAATGATGAATCATAAACTTATGGTAGGCATTTTATAATACGAGTTCAATATAACGTTTGAGTATGGTGTGTATTTTATATGATGAATCATGAGCGTAGAGTCTTCAATACGAATTTTCTTTTCTTATGATGCGATTTTTACATGATAAGATTGTGTGGTTCATAACAATAAAAATCTTTCATGATAAGGTTGTGTGGTTACATGCAAGCAGTGCTCACTGTATGATAAGGTTGATGTCACCCCCCCTTCCCCCACACAACTATGTGAGCAGTGTTCATTGCCTGTAGGTGGTGGCATCACCAGTTGTCACAGGTGGCAAGCGATAGCACCGCCCAGCTAGCGGTGCCATCGCCCACAACCTACCCCTTATAAATCCCAAGTTAGGGCCGGCGGTAGAACCAAACCCAACTCATTTTGCACTCCTCCAAATAGCTCTAAACTCATTGCTCTCCCTCTAGCAATCCAAAAATCCCCACTTCCCACTAGATCAAGGATCAATCTCCGACATTCTTTTAAAGATCACTAGAAAGGAGAACTACTAAGGTAATCTCTACACCAAATTGATTCTCCTTTGTATTACTTTTTCTTGCTCCTTATTTGCCTTCATTATTGTAGTCTCAATAGGTTTTAGAAGATCCTCTAGGGACAAAGGGAAGAGGAGGTTAGATGAAAATTATGACTCCGTACATTTCGATTCTAATCAACATGCCCTAAAATTTTTATCCATAGAGTCTAGACATGTTCATAAGGGAAAATATGTTGATTTAGACGAATTAAGTTATTTGGAACTTATTCAATAGCTTGCAAATCTAGACATTCTCCCAATTCATCAAATGAGTGAACCTATCTACCCTAGACTTGTTAGGCTATTCTACAACAATTTACATACAGATGAAGAAGAAATGATATCTACCTATCTATTAGGACATCATATACCCATTACGGATAGATCAATTTGCAACATCATAGGAATTCCGGTAAAAGAAAGAGGGTGTTATTTTAGAGGACAATGGGATGAAGAATCGGTTGGGACTACTTACTTTGATGTCTTAGGAACAATTTTTAGTAATCCTAACTTAACCATTCTTCTAAAAAGCTGCGAACACTTACTACCTTTAAGTACCAAAATACTTCATCACATCCTGATAAGTATCATTCTTCCAAAATAATATCATCATGATGAAGTAAGCCAAATGGGATTAGGTACCATGTATTGGATTATGAAGGGACATAACAATTGTTTTGGTTACCTAATCCAACAAAACATGATTAAACTATCAAAAAGGAACATGATGCTTCCCTATGGTGGCTTAATCATAAGACTACTCCATGCCTATGATATTGCTATTCCACCCGACGAAGAAATTATAAAACTAGATAGATTTAGTATCATAAATAAAAACCTACTTCGACGGTTGAGATGTACATTTAGAAATGGTATATGGACTAGACTGCCTAGAAGGACTGATCCCCTCCAACCTAAACCAGAACCTGAAATACCAATTTTTAGAGATAATCAATCTCCTCCAACTGATCCTTTTGAGAAATCACCTCTAGTAGAGCAAGCACCTCCCTCATCTATCGACGATATAGAGACTCGGATGGATCGTTTTGAATAACGACAAGATCGACTTAAACAATACCAAGATCAAATCTTAACTGAGTTGCAGCAAATTCATTAATAGTTTAATACTTTGTTTAAACATTTGAAGTTTCCACCACCTGAATAAGTTGTATATGTATTTAAGGAGAAGTGGACACAATTCCTCTTTGTTATGTTGTAATCATATGTTGTTTACCTTAATGTTTTAAACTTAAAATGGTACTTACTTTGATGATCGCAATGTTGTGCTTTGATGCCTAAAATACTACTTACTTTGCTAGTAAAATTCTGCGCTAACTACTTTGATGGTTAAATTCTGAGCTTACTTTAATGAATATATCACTCTAAGAATTAGACGCGATATATCTTTTGAATTGATAAATTTTTTAATACATTTAATTGTTGGTATCTATAACTTAATGTATTATGATCATTTGCAGAGTTAGGAATGTTAATTTGTCCAAATGTATGAATTTGATGTATATCTTTTTCGGACTATCTTTCACTTAATGTATTCCTTGAATGGAGCTTTCATGAGTCTATGCCATATCAAATTTATTTCATATCCTTGCTTCATCACTTAATGATTTTTGATACATGGAATTAATTGACAAATGCATCTCTTACGGGTTTATCTCTTATGAATTTTTAATGAGAAATGGATTTAATTTGATCATTCATGAAATTTCTTTTATTAGAATTTATTTTATCCTTCATATGATGATTCTTTCACATGAATTCTTTCTTAATGAAAGAAGAATTTTTATTTTTTTATGAGATTAACACTTGCAAGAATAAGGAGTTGATTTCACATGAATATCTTGATCCTTATGAAAATTGAAGCATGATTTAATGAAACTTTGTTATCGTTTTTTACTTGATTCAAATCATTTCACAAAGTTGGTTCTTAATAGATTTTCTCCTTACTTTCCTTCTTCATGCAAAGTTTTGATGATAAAAAAGGGGAGAGAAGTTGATGGAAGCTATCTCTTTAATATTTATAACTTTTAATGTGAGAACTTTTGAATGATACCAAGTCATGAATGCTTGAAATATGATTGATATCGTCAAATACAAATTGAAATGTGGTATGAATTTTTGCCACACTTATATTATTGAATTATTCTCCTTTTTGTTGATGACAAAGGGAGAGAAATAATACCAAAATGTGGTAAATTGATGACAAATGTATACAATATATTTTAGTATATATACTTGAAATGTTTGCTTGATAAATTTCTTTCATTTTAGAAGATATCTAGAGCATAACTTACTAATTTGTAATTGATATCTTGCCATAGAATAATGAATTGCTATCTTTATCATCTTTCATATTTGAAATATCATACTTAAAAATAGATGTCATGCTTTGACGTCATTTTTGGCATCGTATAATGAGAATGTTAGATCATGATAGGAATCATGATGTACATATTGATAAGTCTAATTAACTTATCTTATCAGTTTGTTTCTTGAATTCAAAACCCTTGAATTCAAAAATATCTTTTCTCAAAAATTACATATAGATAGGGGGAGTTAAGGGTAATTTCGTCATCAATTGATTATCATCATCAAAAAGGGAAAGATTGTTGAATCTCGAATTTTGATGATAAAGTCAATTATAATTTGTTTGATCTAATCTATATGTTGAGAAAAGTATGTATATATATATACACACACATATATATATATATATGTATACATGTATATATGTATACATGTATACATATATATATATATACATATGTATATATGTATATATATACTCAACTGGAAAGAGACAAGCGCAAACCTGTTGTGAAAATATGATAATAAGAAGTTATACCCTAATCCTTAGGGAGGAAGCATGTGTGGGCATCATACCTGACCCAAACCCAATGGAATTCTCGGCTATCTTCTTGATTCTTACTATTTGTGGAATGATTCCAAAAAGAAGGAAGAGGATCCCCTAACTTTACCTTTTCGAGGCGGGCAAAGGAAAGCAGAAGCGGAT
>NC_025210.1:26406676-26416768 GCF_000313855.2 Musa acuminata subsp. malaccensis
TGTATATATATACATAATGTATATGTATATATATACATAAATGTATATATATATATATGTATATATATACATAAATGTATATATATACATAAATGTATATATATACATAAATGTATATATATACATAAATGTATATATATAAATATATATATGTATATATATATATATATGTATATATATATATATATGTATATATATACATAAATGTATATATAGAACTTTAAGAACTTGACAAATTGTTAAAACCAAACGAAAAAAAATCACACACTGAACTTAAAAGGCAAAATTAAAATAAAATAATAAAACAATCATGAATAAACATGAAAAAAAAATCATAGAATATGAGCTCTTTGATTCGTACAATTAATGAACATTCTTCGGTACAATCACACCGATAAAGAAAAGGTCAACGGATATAGGAATACGCGTACACATCATTTAACGCCATCAGCGCTGTAAATACGGAAGGTCAACTAAAAGCTTGCGTCCTCGGTGGTAGGCCGCCTCAAGAAATAAAGCAAGCTATTAGAGAGAACCTACAGAGGACATGCACATCAATGCATCTGGTGGGGATACACTAAAATGATCCAACAACATCAACAACCATGAAAAGGAAGCATAAACCGTAATTAGGCAGTCATTTGTCTGCAAGGTGTGTCTAGATAAATACATAATCAGAAAAATGTACCTGTTGCAAAGCCTTCATGATTGGTTCATTCCTATAGCTGACGTGGAATTTTGCTTTGGCCAACAGTCCCTGTATGCAGCCAGAGTTCAATTTGAAAGATCCATCACATGTAACGAACATGAACCCCACATGAACAGATTTTTTACCTCCGTGTCAAACTCTCGAGACTGAACTGTTATATTTATGTCAGTGATGATCTTAACAAGATCGACTAGCAATCCCGGGCGGTCTGCTGTTTCTACCACAAGTAAGCTGGAGAAAAGTTCATGTTGTGTAAGCTGAGAAGCAAGGAGTAGTCATGACTAAGAGGACAGAGTATTCATGGTACCATGGATTCACTGGTCTTTAGTATTCAGAGAACAATTTAGAGTCACGGAAAAGATAATAGTAATAGCATCTATATTAAACATGCTTTCTTTCTCATCCCCGTAACACACGTGTCCGCACCTTTACTCTGGTGACGAAAAGTTCAAAATTAATCCTAACATACATACCTTCTGTCAGGTCCATCATCATAAATATTTATACGAGTTGCAATATCAATGTCAACCTGAAACATAGGAATGAGGATGACAATCATTATCATCAGCTTCAACAACAAATTAAAGAGGTTGAGACAACCAAGAACAAATATCCATCCTCGTTTTATTTGTTTTACAAACATATACTATCCACAACATAGACCAGATAAATCTATCTTAACCTCTCTCTGAATGAATCAGCCACAATTATTGAACAATTGTTCATAGCTGATTGAGTTACACGGAGGGTCCATGTGCCCGTGTCATTGGATTTGGAATGGCTCAAACTGGACAAAAGTTTTTTAAGCAATTCTTGAGAAGGGAAGAAGGAAAAGAACTAGGGGCACAATGTGTAATATCAGGAGGCCCAAAACAGGACCAAAGCAGGATGATAAAATAGCAAGTACAACAACAAGCCATAATGATCAAATAGAAGTCCATGATGAAAACCAAGAATCAGTTGAATGGGGCAAACATTTTTTTAAATGAAGAGGTATAACCCAAGCAAGTATATCATTAGGGTTGCATTTTTTTTCACGAAAGCTAAACATTCTCAGTAGGGCATTTCGCAATTTGGTCCTAACTATATTTCCATACAAGTGGTAGGCACACCTCAGAATATATTGTCTGGTCATCTTTAAACCACATATGAGTTGCAATCAGGATAGATCTGATGACAGACTGCAGATTATGCATATGCAGATAAAAGAAAATTTCCTTCAGATTATCTTTATGCAAGAATTAAGGATGGAATGAACCTAATATTGGTTTTAAAAAAATGGTAGAAGAACGAAACTCATATTCCCTGGTTCATGTGAAATTCCATTCTGTTAAAAGCACATAGATATTCTTGAAGTTTCATAGGCCCTTCTCAGATGAAAAATTGACAAGACTGAAGTACCTTCTGCTCAGGTGGTTCCACTCCAAAAGTTGCTCCCATAGCCAATTGGCTGCTAGATTCCTGTCAGTGACTCAAAGTATCAAATCAGAAAGTTCTTTTCAGTAAGTTTCACCAAACTTATCCATGGGAGAAAAACACTCCACAAAACTCTAATCAGGATAATTAGAATTACCGGGTGATATTGGAGCATATTATTGATAATTGTCAAACGTATTGTTTCTAGCAACTCTGGATCCTCAATTTTACGGCCAGTAGACCTACAAATAATTCCCCTAGCTACTGTCAGCATTTATTGTTCTTCAAAAGATTCTGTGACAAGCAAATTTATCATTGATATGCAAGGAATAACAGTCAAACTTTATACACAAAGCTGCAGCAGTGAGATAAACTGTTCTAATTTAAGCCCGACAGAAAAATCTTATAATACTAACCTTTTGGATAAGAAGATAAGAGAGAGTTCACCTGTTAGTTATTGCAAGCTTATTGTGCTTCCCAGAAGAATCCATGTACACATTAGCCTTGACAACATGTAGTCCTAGGTTCTTAAGGGAATTCATCTTCCAAATACAAAAATAGAAATTTGTCAGAAAAAAGCAATTATAATCCAGAAGACCAACATATGTAGTGCCCCCACCCCCGGTCCCAATACACACACACACACACACACACACACAAGAGAGGGAGGGAGGGGGAGAGAGAGAGAGAGAGAGAGAGTTAACACTAGTCAATACAGTGTCAAGAAGAGCTCCAAGACGATCACCAAAGGTTATCTCAACAATAGTTGCATCTGGACTCGAGTCCTGGTCAATTATGACTTTGGGGGTAGGAATTGCATCAGTCTCATTAGAACTCCCATCCTGTCACAGCAAAGTACAAAAAATAAGGATGCATTTCCAGATAAATGCTCTGAACAGGTGATTCAATACCTCAACAGCAGTTGGGTATGCAGCTCTAGGGGTGCGTACGGCTACATAAGATGGCAGTCTGACAATATTCCACAATAAAAGATCAGAGGAAAACAATCACACGTGCAAGAACAAGTATTCAATTCAGAAGTTTAGCCTTCTTCTCCTTTTATGGCGTTTCTTATATCCTTCATGTGCACATACTCCAAACCGATCGTTATTGGGCTTATCGATTATCAAGTATAGAACAACAAATCAACATAACATTTCATTAGCATAAAAGCCCTCGACTGATCCATTCAAATCTCCCAGATCAACCCAAATCTTCCAGATCCACCGGTATTATTATGTGCCTCTTTTGCTGAGCATGTCATGGAGGTTAACTCAAATATCTCACCGGATCATCCAACAAGTTATGACGTAAGAAATATATATGGCACATATAATGAACAATGAATTACACACTAACCGCCCAAAAAACTAATTTTGACATCAAATTAGAAAACGAGGGGGTGAAGACTGCACAAATTGCAGCAAAGATTCAAAACAAAAGCTAAATATCGCATCATATTCCCAGAAATAATCCCCAAATCAAAACAGATACCATATGAAGCAAGAACCACAAGGGAAATAAGAGCAAAACCTGGCCTTTAAAGGTTTGGAAACCCCAGATCCGAGGCGACGAAGCAAGTAGCACCGCAGCGACGGCAAGCCGGACCCTCCCCGCTTCGCACCAGGGCTCGACCAGAGGCTCCCCGAAGCCGCTGCAAGCGCTTCCATGCTTCTTGCTTGGATGGAGAGTAAGAGATGGAGCAGGATGGAAGAAGAACCCTAGTTTTGGTCAAGTGATCGCCTCTTCCGGTCCTTACTAGGGCGGCGGCGGCAGCGGCAGCAGCATTTGTTGGTGGGGGGTGGGGGTGGGTGGGGGGGGTTCGAGGAGCCGTGCCTCGGCCTGTCATCCAAGACAACCTGTCATTGTGTCTAAAATGATGAATACAAGCGGTACGCATTGAATTAAGTAAATAATTAAAATGACAAATGACAAATGAAATAAAAGGGTCTTTACCAATAAAACCAAACGAATTTCCCGAAAACCCTTTTTTTTCAAAAGTATTTTTTTATATTTCCCAGCGAGGCTCGTATTTGACATAATTTCTGAAGTGTCCTCTTGACAGGATAGTTAAATAATACTTGGTTACACCCATATAATATTCGATGCATAAGGATTAGGATGAGTTTTCAGAAAAATACTATATTTTTTAGCATTTTCTAATTGATATCTTCTATTTTATTTTTTTTAACAGTGTACCTCTTAATTTCAAAAAAATAATCTAAATTATTCAAAAAATTCGTCTGTAATAATGTTTTGACCATCATAACAAAAAAATTATGATGCCTATTTGAAAACATCATAAACCATCTAAATAAATTTTTTAACTTTAAACAACTAATTATAAGCCTTAAAATATGATATTATAATGATATGTGTGAACAATGATAGCAAAAAAAAAAGACATGATATGATAATATCGCTCATAGTTTTTTTTAATAATGTTTATAATATTTTTAATATATCAATAAAATACTATAAGCAAATGAAATAAAAATAATATAATAATTGAAAACAAATAATAAATAAATAAATAAAAATTGGAAAAAACTTTTAAGAGATATTTTAGTTTTTTAAATTAAAATATTATTTGAAAATAAGAGAAGATATTTTTTTTGACAAATATTTAAAATATAAATATTTTCTAAGGAAATCGTCCTTAGATTTACACTATTACTTATAGCGTTTTTTATTATACTTATATAGTATTTTTGACGCCTTTAATAAAGTACTATAAGTCGTTGAGATAAATAGAATTATAAAATTCATCTGATATATAAAAATATAATTTTAAATAATTATCTTTTTGGTTTAGGAGTATATAATTTAAAATAATTATATGGTTGTTTGGGAATATAACGTTGGGCTTACCCATTTTAGCCTTACCCATTTCTCATTTTAACCTAAAATTCTAATCCTTTTAACTAAGAGTTCTGGCAATTAAGGAAGAAAAAAAAGGAGGCATCGTGGCTCTAATGGTTGTGAAAAAAAGAAAAGTAATATTAGTAGGAAAGGATAGAAAAACAAGAGAAGGAAAGGAAAGGAGACAGTGGCAACATAGAGAGACTGTTTCCAATTATCCATGTAGTGTTCTCATCTCAGATTAGATCAAATCTACAGTAGATCTTATTGTGATTATTTAGGGAAATTTTAGATATTATGTACAATGACATAATTCTTATGTCTTAATTATTCTCTTATGATTTTTGCTTGGGTTTTGGGCAAGGAACTATGAGATTTGTATATTCATTATTCTTACAGTGGATTTTCTCTAGTTTACCCTATGGTTTTTACCCATCACGTTGGAGGGATTTTTCACGTAAATCTTGATGTCCTATTTGATTATGATTTCTATTTAATTTTGATGTATTATGGTCAACTTGTATTTATTCATGTACAACATCCTTTTGTTTATCTCATCGTATAAATAATTAAATATATAAATGGTATACAATATTCTGTTGATGAGTTGCTATTGTGTGTTGTTAAGGATATTATAGAAAATATGACTAAAAAAGTTTTTTCTAAGAAATTCACTATAAAATTTATATTTTTATGTTTGGAAAATTTAGGGTTTTTATTTTCTATTCTTCCGTTGTGGATATGATGTCACCCCTAGACTTCCCTACAAAATTTAATTTTAATTAGAAGATTAGATGATAAAAACTATGATAGCATATTTCACAAAGGGTTATAGAAGCTCAATAAGGATTCTGTTATTATGGCTAGTGAGAAGAAATGTCATACTTTGTACAGGTTGTAAGCTAAAGCTTATGATGAGTAGTTAAATGTTATAAAAAAAGACTTCAGCATAGAGTTATGATATAGGCGATTGAAACACATGAGCGAGAATGAGCTACAAGCTCTTTCCAAGAGAGAAGTATTACCAGACCTTAAAGGTACATGTTTGAACTCTTATATTAATTATTTGGTTGGTAAATAACATAAAATTTTATTTGCTAGTCCTGCTTTATCTATAAAAATATATGTCTTAAATCGTGTTTATATAGATGTATGTAGTCCTTTAAGGATAAAACTCTTGGTGGATCTGTTAATGTTTCTAGTATTAGTGGTACACTTTATTTTATCACTTTTATATATGACTTTTCTATGAAAATTTGGGCCTATGCTATGAAGACCAAAAATTATGTTATTAATATTTTTAAATAGTTCATGCTAGAGTTGAAAGGGAGACAAAAAGATAATTGAAATGTATAAGATCAGATAATGAAGATGAGTATATATAATTGTTTAATGATTATTATAAGATGACAGTTCTTGGTACACCTCAGCATAATGCAATTATTGAGAGGATAAATCGCGTCATCATGAAAAATATAAGATGTATGCTTTCACAAGCTAAGCTACCCAAAAAGTTTTGGGATGAGGCTTTGAGGACTGCATTTAATGTGATCAACTTATCACCCTGTACAACCCTAGATGGTGATGTTGCAGAGCATGTATAGTAAACGAAAGATATTTCCTATATGCATTTGAAAGTGTTTAATTGTTGTGCATTTGTACACGTTCCAAATAATGAGAGGTCCAAGCTCAATGGTAAGACTAAAGAATGTATTTTTCTTAGCTACTCACATGATCAATTTGGTTACAGGCTTTGAGATCCAGAAAAGCAGAAGGTGTTTAGAAACAAAGATATGGTCTTCGAGGATCAAACCCTTGAGGATTTGAATAAGGAGGCACCAGCCAATACTTCTACAGAAAGATTAGTAGATTGTGACCCAATTACTCCTCTAATACATCATGGTGATAGGGGAGATGCATAGGAAGATGGTGTAGAGTCCGATGTTGATCTGCCTATAGGACATGTTGAGCATGAAGTTGGGGTGCAACTTTCCGCAGAACTTTAGTTAAGAAGATCTTTTAGATAACGTTAACCTTCTAGAAGATACTCTACATATGAGTATGTGATGCTTACTGATACAGGTGAACCAGAGAGTTACTAGAAAGTAGTTGAAAGTGAGCAGAAAAAAAAGTGATTAGTTACTATGCAGAAAGAGATGGATGCTCTACAAAAGAATAACACTTATGATTTGGTGCAACTACTAAAGGAAATGAAAGCCTTGAAGAACAAGTGGGTTTTAAGGTCGAAGACTCAAGAACATTGTTCTCAACCAAAGTACAAAGCTAGATTGGTTGTGAAAGACTTTGGTCAAAGGAAAGGTATTGATTTTGAAGAGATTTTTTCTCCTGTTGTTAAAATATCTTCTATTCATATTGCTCTCGGTATTGCTGCTAGTCTAGACTTGGAGGTTGACTAATTGGATGTGATGACAACTTTTCTTAATGGTAATTTGGAGAAGAAAATTTATATGGAGCAACCAGAAGGTTTCAAAGTCAAAGGTGAAGAAAATTTTATCGGTAAGTTGAGGAAGAGCTTGTATGGGTTGAAGCAAGCTCCAAGACAATGGTATAGAAAGTTTAATTCATTTATGATCAAAAATAAATATAAAAGAATGGCTTCATATCATTATGTATACATCAAATTATTTGGTAAAGATTTTATTATTCTCTTACTTTATGTTAATAACATGCTTATCATTGAGAAAGATATGTCTATAATTCATAGATTGAAGAAGAACTAAGTGAGCCTTTTGCGATAAAAGATATTGGACTAGCAAAGCAAATACTGGGCATGTAGATTTTCTATGATAGAAAAAATAAAAAGATTTGGTTGTCACAAGAGAAATACATCAAGAAGGTATTGAAAAGGTTCAGTATGAGCAATGCAAAGCTAGTTAGTTCTCATCTTGTAGGTTACTTCAAGTTGAACTCAAAGCAAAGTCCATCAAGTGATGGGGAGAAGGAGAAAATACAAAAGGTTTCTTATACTTCAGTTGTTGGAAGTTTAATATACACAATAATATGTATGAGGCTAGACATCACATATGTAATGGGTGTTATTAGTAGATTTCTTATAAATCCAAGCAAATAACATTATGCAGCAATGAAGTGGATTCTTATATATCTTAGAGGGAGTTCTAAAGTTTGTCTAAGCTTTGAAGGTGGACCACCTATGTTGATATGTTACACAGATGCAGATATGATAAGAGATATAGATATAAGAAAATCTATATTAGGTTTTATACTTACTTTTGTAGGGGGAGCTATGTCATGACAATCCAAATTGCAAAGGTGTATTTCTTTCCTTACCATAAAGGCAGAATATATTGCTATTATAGATGTTTACAAAGAAATATTATGGATGAAAGAATTTTTACAAGAATTGGGACTGAAACAAGAAAACTATATGGTGCATTGTGATAGCTAGAGTGTCATCCATTTATGTTAGAACCCAACTTTTAATTCCAAATCAAAGCATATAAATGTTAGATACCACTGTATTTGAAATGCACTTGAAGAGAAGTAGTTGTAATTTTAAAAAATTCACACTAATGATAATAAAGTAGACATGTTATCAAAGATCTTATCGAAAGAAAGATAGGAGATATGCCGACAGTTGATCGACATGACTTCATATTGAGGAGTTATGAGATAATCTCCTTTATCGATTGAAGGAGGAGGTTGTTGGGTTGACATCCTATAAGTTTAACCCATAGTGGACTTTAATTACTCATAACTCACTTTAACCTTAATCCTTTCTTATTTAATTTAAAATCCTACCCCTTTTAACTAAGAGTTATGGTGGCTAGGGAAGAAAAAAGTGGGTAGTGATGGTTGTGAAAAAGAAAGAAGTAGTAGTAGTGGGAAAGGATAAAAAAATAAGAGTAAGAAAGGGAAGAAGCTAAGGATAACACAAAGAGACTGTTCTCAATCATCCATGCAGTATTCTCGGTTAAATCAAATCTACAGTAGATTCTTGCTGTGATTACTTGGGAAGATTTTGGATATTATGCACAGCGATATAATCTTTATATCCAAATTATTCTCTTATGATTATTGCTTGGGTTTTGAGCAAGAGACTATAAGATTTGTATATTCATTATTCTTATAGTGGATTTTCTCTAGTTTGCCTCTTGAGTTTTACTCTTGGAGAGGTTTTCCACGTAAATCTTGATGTTCTATATGATTGTGATTTTTGTTTAATTCTATTTTGTTATGATATATTTGTATTTATTCATGTACAATGTTCTTCTATTTATCCCATCATATAAACAACCAAATATATAAACATTATATAATATTTTATCGATCTAAATATGTGGACCAGTTAAAAATTATGTGTGAGTTACTATTGTGTATTATTAAGGATATTATAAAAAATATGATAAAAAAAAGGTTTTTCTAAGAAATTCACTATAAAATTTGTATTTTTATGTCAATAGTGATAATAAATTAAAGGAAGATAAGTTTAAATAAAGTTGGTGATTAAATTTGTAGCTTTTCTAATTTTAGACTTATCGTACTTTTTTCAATATAGTTTTAATAAACCATTCCTTCAAATATTAATATTCATCGCATATATTATATTCATTTATGTCCTACTCATTACCATTTATCCAAGAAAGTTATTGGGTTTAAATAAATAAATAAATATATATATATATATATAATGATTATTATAATAGGTTTTAAATGATATTACTATTATTATTTAAAATTAAAATTAATAATTTAATTAAAAATAATAATTATATATGCTAGATTTAGATTTAGTGAGGTAAGTATGGAAAATTACTTATTTTCGAGGGGTATATGTCTGATTTTGCCTTGAATCTGTTATCGACTAGCATTAAAATTAGTAGATATGATATATCAACAATGTCCGAGTTTCAACCTCATTTTGAGCCACACGATGAAATGTTGACATGAGAAGAGTGTGAACTGTGTTGAGATTAGGTCTGTGAGTACACGCACAAAAAATATGGCATGTCCCAATGACACACGTTAATGCAATAAATATGCCGCATTAGTAAATTTAGTATCGATGATATTTATAAGATTAAATTGCCTAAAACAATAACTGAAATCAAACCCAGGGATCGAGC
>NC_025210.1:26420480-26485332 GCF_000313855.2 Musa acuminata subsp. malaccensis
ACCTTAATTGATTATATAATATTGGAAAAAGTTAGGAATACAATCAATTCATTAAAGATGACTAATAATATGATGGTTAGCTTTAGCTAATAAAATTATTCCTAATTTTATTATTTATGTACGAAATAGAAGATGATCGAACTATATATATATATATATATATAGTTCGATCATCTTCTATTTCGAAAATAAATAATAATATTATTCTTAGGTTTATCAACTAAAAATATATATTCTTGTTGGTGGTTTCAGACCCGTTGATGTGGCTATGAAATGTGGATTCTTGTTCGTCCTTAAACATGGTGTTAGCCGTGATGATCGAATGAGCGGTCATGATTGGTTTTCGGAAGAAGCTGAATCGGTCACGTTCATCATGTGAGATGTGAGGCTCACGATCCGCCATCAGCGTTCGTTTATTGGACAGTCCAGATTGATCCCATGATTATGAATGATCGAGATCGACTTAAAAGATCATCGTTACCATCCCCGAGCCTGATAGGCGACGAAGACTGCATCAAAATTAGTGTTGATGGTCATGATCATGTCACGCTTAGGAGCAGCGGACACATTCTCGGGCGTTTTTTATGGTCTTGTGTTCTCTGCCTAGGCGACCACCGACGTCGAGAGCTTAGGGCTTGAATTGGATCCCGTCATGGACGCAACCCAAGCGAAGCAGGTGAGGGATACAACTCAAATGCCATATCTCTCTTCGCTCGCTCTATGTTCATTTTGTTAGTATGTTTCGTTCTTTTGGGGAGGAATCGTGATCGTTTTCTGGGGTTCTTCCAGATCATCGAGCAGCAAGTTTTGACGGTGGCGAAGGCCGTCGAGGACAAGCTCGATGACGAGATCGCGGCGATCGATCGACTTGACCTCGACGACCTCGAGGCCCTGCGGGAGCGCAGGTTGCAGCAGCTGAAGAAGATGGCCGAGAAGCGGAGCCGCTGGATCTCACTCGGCCACGGCGAATACTCTGAGATCCCCGAGAAGGAATTCTTCGCGGCCGTCAAAGCCAGCGATCGCGTCGTCTGCCATTTCTACCGCGAGAATTGGCCTTGCAAGGTATTTTGCTAGATCCCCACGATAATAGTTCATCAAAGTAGTCATTTTGTTTTGCTTTTCCTTCTTAAATTTGCGATGTGGGGAGCCGCTGGAAGAAAAGGTTGTGATTCAGTGAGGAAGGCTGCCTGCGATGTTCATCATGGTTGTTAGTAGAACATTGCATTTGAAGAAATTAAATACTTTAGATCTGCTGCATTAATAGTTGCAAAAAAATCGGATCTATAATTAAATGTTATTTGGCTCGGCTGCGTGGATCTTTTCCTTCCCTTAATCTCTGTGTAGAGGAACATTCAGATCTACTTTTCTTAATGCTAATAAGCATTTCTAAGGCCTCTCTCTACCTCTCTTTGTGCCATTATTCCTAATCGTCTCACCTGACTTTTATAGGTTCCCTTTGAACATATCCATACCATGTTAATTGATTAACACTCATTTAGTTGCCTATCTTGGCACGCCTAATTGCTCACAAATTAAACATTTCTGTATAATTTTGTTGTTAATTTGGGTAATTAGTAGATCAATGAAACCATTTGTTCTTTATAAGCTTGAGTGAGATGCCACGGACAATATATTTCTTCAATACTACAACAAATGTTTGATAGGGCATTGATTTTTCTTAAATGAACCAATGTCAAATGTGAGAAAAACATGTCTAATATCAACTGTGATACTTGAACTCTGTAGAATTTGCTCATGTTTTCTACAGGTATGGTCGTGGTAGTAGACTAGTAAATACATGCTACTTTCTTTTATGCATTGCTTACCACATAAGACTGTTAATGAGCAATTAAACTAGCGATGCCAAAAGTTTCTGGTTTATTGCTTAGTCCTTTCGGGTTTTCTCACTAAATGAGAAGGCAGACAACATGAGTTCATGCCCTTGTGGCTGAACAACTGACCTGTATGACTATGTTGCTTTTCATCCTATAATCCTGGTTGTTATTAGAATCTTGCATTTTGTTTTTGCCTTTGATCTTTGAAATTTTCAAAACATGATCTCTACTCTTTGGTTCCTCTGTGGAAGTATCATATGCAGCATAATTCCACTGCTCAAAATCAGTACTCGTCAATCAATTTTATAACCATTTGTGAAAATATAGCATCTTCTCTGTTATTGTTTTGAACCTAGCATCTTTGAATTCCTAGCATAAAGTTGTTTTCCTAGCATCTTTCTTCTATCCTTGGTGTTTCGACTTGATCAGCTGTCTTTCTAATAGATTTTTTTACTATCATGCACCGGTTGACTTCTAGGACTGTAGTCCTCTATCCCCATGATCTTCCTATGCCCAGTCGCCTCGTTAACCATGGTTCTATACTTTTACAGCTTTGTATTGCCTTTTTGTGGGATTTTTCAAGATGATATGATTCCCCATGATTTTGCTGATTATTTCATTGAAGAGTGTACTTCAGAAAAAAAATTGTGGTTTGAAATGGATGGATCTGAATTTTAAGGATTTAGATAGAGATGAAGTGGAGTATTGGGAAAAATTAGGCAGAATTCCTCTGGGGAGTGTATTTGTTTGTTGTTTTTAATTGATCATACGCATTGCAGTATGGCTTCCACTAGTATCAGTCATTTATCACAGATATAATTTGAACATCAGATAGTGGTAATTTAATAGGAGACATTGTTTTTCAAGATTGCCCAATTCATATCAATATCCTGACGCTGATCTAGAGTGGGTTTAGATTTGCTTTTGCTTATGTAGAATTAATCAGACTAGTCTTTTATTCCTTGGCCACTGAGTATGTTGTACAATGATTTTGATGATCAACTACCTAAATTTTGTATTTTACGAAAATTTGCTACCAGTTTTGAAGACTGAAATAGATGGATCTTGGATTACATGGATAGAACTAAGGTTTAAGCTTGAAACATAGGGATAATTTAAGTGGCTTCTTTTGGAGTGTGTATATTGTTTTGGTTTTCCATTAATGGATGTGATGGGAAGCAAGAAGTAAAGAGAATATGGAAGGGTGAGAGGGAGAGGTCTTGAGGTAAAAAGCAAATGAATGGCAAACAAACATATGCAATAAGAGATGGGGGAAAAAGATGAAATGAGTGAATTTTTGTTTTTTGTTTTATTTTTTAGAAAAGGAAAGAAGAAAAGAGAATTCTCAAACACCAGGGGAAGAAGGATACCTATGAGAAGAAAGGGGCTTTTATTTGAGTAAAAACTTATTACATATTTATCACATTCAACTGGTTTTTTGTCTGACAAAACAAATATGATCTCAAGGCTTAAATACATCACATAATCAGAGTAGGCATTCTGGAACCAGGCATGATAAAAAAAAAGGTTTTTTTGCTTGTTAAGGAACAAACAGAATTTGAAACGATCATTCTATAATGCAACTAATATTTGGAAATTAGGAGAAGATATGGCAGGGCTTGATGCAACTTTTTTTTTTTTTGTTGCATGAATGTTCCCCAAGCTTAAAATTGATAATTGTCTTTTTCTTTGGTGCCATAAGTTGCTATATGAGTTTTATTGTTCTCATGATATGACATAGTATTAATTAGATTAGAATCTTTAAGTCCTACTTCTGCTTGGTTCACCTGGTGTGTTTGGTCACATGGAAGATGGACTTTGGGGGTGATAAGGGTGATAATTTATATATTTATAGAGTTCGGACATGAGATTTCCATCTAGTTTGTTGTCACTTCAAACTAGTGATACTCTTCTCTCTATGGAAATTGTCTTCTTGAGTATAAAAAGAAGTTGGTCATTGTGTATGCTTGCAGGTGATGGACAAGCATCTGAGTGTTCTAGCAAAGCAACATATAGAGACACGTTTTCTGAAAATTCATGCAGAGAAAAGTCCCTTCTTGACCGAGAAGCTCAGGATTGCCGTACTACCGACTCTCGCTCTTGTAAAGAATGCCAAAGTCGAGGATTATGTGGTAAGCAGTGCTAAGTTTCACGATTTGATGAGTGAATATCAGCGAATGCGTGCACGTTTGACATGTAATCTTTCAAAATACACACTAGGTGGGTTTTGATGAGCTCGGAGGCACCGATGACTTCAGTACAGAAGAGCTGGAGGAGAGATTAGCCAGGTCACAAGTTATCCTCTTCGACGGTGAAGCATCATCCAATCCAGTCAAGTCCAGCAGAACTAAGAGAAGCGTCCGCCAATCTGAAACAGCTGACTCATCTGACTCAGAATAGTCGGATGCTTACCTCGGTGTGGATTGGGCTGAGAGGATCAGAAGGCTGTTGAGATTTGCATACCACTCCTACCGGAATAGCTAAATTCTCCTCCAGATTCCTCTGATATGTGCATCTGCATTCATGACTTCTTGTTTGGCAATCTGAATGTATCTTAGTCCAAATCTGGAATTGGTTTTGGTGATGATTTATATTGTTTTCATGAATTTGAGAGGTGGCTTTAGAGTTGAAACGAGCAATCCCAGTTGACAGAGTCACCCAGAAAATGTTTCTGAGACGGTGTTATGCCCAGTTGAGCCATGAGGACGGTAAATTCTTAGGTTTTGCTTGCCTCAAGATTTACTTGTGTTGATGTGATGTATAAAATTCAGGTATTGTGATCTCAATATTATTGAGAAGAATTTGTTCAGAGAGCCAAACATTTATTGGAAAAGCTTAATATAGGAGGAAGTGCTGCATATGGCAGATGGAAAATGGCAAGTGTCTGAAGAAAAAGATATTAACATGATTAATATCGAGTAAGATTATGAAACCTCAAAGATGTGTTATGCTTCCCAATGTTATGCTTCCTACGCACATATTAAGAGAAACCATTACCTACCTCAAAGGTGTGTGTGTGACAAAAGCCCGTTTAATTATATATATTTGTCATAAACTTTTCCTCTGTCGTCTTTGCATATTTCTCCATGATGCTTGCATAAAAGAATTAAGAACATAGTTTCATGAGGTGGGAGTAAGATGGAGATGACTTCTACTGATGCGTTTAATTGATGCACGTCAAAGAATTAACATGCAGCTCGTATTCTATTGCTGATGATGACTTCATGCACGTATATGTAGTCCCAAAGATGGCTGTCGACAGGTCGATACCTCATCTTTTATCCCACCAAAACATCACCATTGGTTAGCTGAAGTCTTTTCAAGAAGCTAAACATGAAACATGCTTGGAGGTAAACGTTCATCACAAGGTGAGTAGTGTTCTGCGTGTATTACTATTTCACACCTGTGAGAGAGAGAGAGAGAGAGAGAGAGAGTGTGTGTGTGTGTGTGTGTGCGGTTCTATCTATTGTTTGTTCGTGTATCAAAGCAGGAGAGAGAGAGAGAGAGAGAGAGTCTACCTATGTCGTTGGCCATATCACCATCGAGTCTCTAATAATCAATCTTCATATGTTTCAAAATAAATTTAATTCGAATAATGCTTCCCTTTTGTCATAAATAGAGAGAGACATCGAGATAGACTTGTTTCTAATTTGAACTAATCATCTCACTTGCGCATTGGAACCACGATATACCCTCGTCAACACTAGTTTTGTAGATCACATCCGAATTAAATTTTTGTCACCTAACTAATTTCGACACGACAGCCACCTATTTCAGTCTCAAATAAAATAAATTGCAGATTCAAGCTCAATCGCATCGACTTCGTCCGACAAATTAGAGACAACCACAGTGTAAGCCAATGCATCGCTGTTCAACTCGTCGACTTCCCGAGTGATCCAGTTGACTTGGCTTACACTTCGTCTCATTAATGAATGGAGGAAGAGTGAGAAGATGGATCTTGTTAGAAAGAATAGAAGATAAGAAGAATTATTGAAGAAGCTTTATTGATGCATGTCCTTCTCCTATTTATACAGATTATGAGGGAGGATTTTCCTCAATAGAATAGAGGATTTTCCTCAATAAAGTAGAGAGATTTTCCTCTGGAAAAATCTTATCTGCTATCATGCCCCCGCAAGATGGTGCTCTTGTTAAGGATACCAATCTTGGATCGATGCAAAGCAAATAGTTTACGAGCGAGAGGCTTCGTGAGTAGGGCAAGAGCATATCGCTGCTGCGGTTGCGATTTACGGCAACAGCTGCGACTGCGACGGCTACAGCAGAGGAGAAAGCTTGGAGAAAGTTATAACAATGCTGTAGCAAAGGAAGAAGCTGCAGCAATGCTATAGTAGAGGAGAAAGCTACAGTAGAAATGCAGCAGAAGAGAAAGTTACAATAGAAGAGGAACCCTCAACATAGTAGAGAGATTTACTCATATAGTTGAGAAATTTTATCTGCTATCGGATCTCCCACTTATTCTTTTGATGAGAGAATGGGATATTTATTTGGAATTTATCTATTCTTTACATGCCAAAAATGTTATTCATAAAGCAATGAAATTGAGCAGCAAATGTACTGTATTTATGTCTTGAATTCCTATCATATTTTTAAATATTTTGTGAAATTATTAACGGAGACGAGATAATGTATATAATCTTTAGAAAAATTCTTTTTATACGTACGTACACAATGCTGCATAATATTCAGTTTGAAAATTATAGAATTTAACTTCAATTACAAGATGCATAAAATTTCATATTTGCTAATGTCAAATAAAAAAAAATTTATTTGTCCTCGTGATCAAGAGAATTTCGACTCAAATTATTTATCTGAGTGTTTCCAACATGAATTGTGTAATCCATAAAAATCCTACGATGTATATTTATATAATATATCAATTCTAATTGAATTTGGTCAAAAAATAATATTCTTTATGTAATATATATGGTTCTGACCCTCAAAATACTTCAATCTCTTCTCTCCTCCTCCCTGCTTTCACATGACCTCCTTCCCTCCTCCTTCATGGGGAGGTGGATGTGTGCCAAGCAGTTCAATGCCATCCACCCCGAAAGCTCAGACTGTGCTTAATGTGCCAAAAGGCAAAAAGGTCGCCAAGGTGTTCGACTCTTGTCCCCCTGCCATTTCCTTGCTTTGACTCCATCTCCTCACACAATTCCCTCCCGTCACTGCCTGCATCGCTTCGTCCAGGCAACTCCTCGTGCAGTTAGATCCAGGTCATGTGTTATTTCTTAGTTACGAGCACAAGAGCACCGGATTCACGGTTTAGAGTGCTGTGTTCATGCTCAGATGATGACCCAAACACAAGCAGAAGAACCAACACAAGTGTGTTCTTGATGAATGGACGCAAAAGTATACAGTCTTAACTTATATATGCAGTAAGGAGAGAACAAAAAGGAACTACAGTCTTTGATCATGTCCATGGCGTCTTCTGCAGCTCATCGACGGCGATCGCCACCGTCGCCGGTAGCCAATCCTGGTCGCCGTTCGTCGCCGCTCCACCCCCTTTCACCACAGATAGCCGGACGACCGCCACAACGTCATCTGCCCTCAACCTGCACTTCAACTGCCGCAAGCAAGGCGTCAGTACTCCCTCAGCCCACTCATCGAATGCTGCTCTTCCTACCCATATACCACCGACAACCCGGTCGATGACGTCGTCGTCGATCTTTAGTGAGCTTCCATAGCCCATTATGGCCGATACGGTTCTCCTCAGCGGCGCGAAGTCGACTAGCCTGAAAACTATGGCTTTGTCCACCAATTCCATCAACCCCAAGGCAGAGGGCGACATCGAACACCTGGCGGCAAGGCTTCCCTTGTGCTTGTGCTCCATGGTGAAGTCGCTCAAGCTCCTCGACCCCTCCCCGGCCTCGTCCTCCCTGCTCACTGCCAAGTTTAGGTCCAGCGACAAGCCTCCGCCGGATGATGACTGCCGTCTCAGCTTCACTGATCGATCACTATCGCGAAGCCAATCGAAGCAGCGCGTTCCGGGGGTTCTCTGAGCTGACAGCTGCAGTCGCCACCCGTGGCCGGCCGACTGCAGAATCTTCTCCTCGCATTGGATGAGGGAGTCGTGGGTTCTCTTGAGCTCTTTCGGTAGCCAGCTTGAGGTGAGGATGAAAAATACGCTTCCCAAGCTGACTTCCCGGCCGTAGGAGTCGACGAGCCGGCCCTGCTCCATCGAGCGCTCGACTCTTCCTCTCACGAGCCCATCTGCTTGATCTACATCCTCGAGCACTATCACGGAGAACGGATTCCGGGGTACGGCCTCCACCACCCGGTCCATCGAAGTCCTACCACGCGACTTGACGTTTTGCCCTCCATCGTCTCCGCCAGTACGTGAGGCGGCGCCACCGAAACAAACGGTGGTCGGTCCAGTTCCGAACACCAGCTCCGACAGCGCGTTTGCCATCTTCCACTTGCCGACCTTGCCAGGCCCGGTGAACAGGAGCCAGGAATCACCTCTAGCTCCGCCGCCTGCCCGCTTCCTGCTCTCGGACTTCAACTGCATCACAACAACAGCGATGGCAGAGGCTGCTTCCTGTTGCCGGCTGACCTTGTCGACGAGCCCCTTGAACAGCCTCTTCAAGGCGTCGACGTCGGAAATGGCGGAGGTTTTGGCCCTCTGATGGTTGGATAGCTCATCCTGCGTGCACTCTGTCCAGTCCTGGCGCGTCTTCTCCAATGGAGAGTTCGACTCTCGAGAGCTGCCGAGGGCCAGATCGGTCTACACCGGGCTCCGGAGACGGCTACTTGACTGCTCCTCCTGCTTCTGATTACTAAGCAAACTAACATAATCTATCCAAATAGGATCGAAGTGGTTAATAACACATGTTATATCATGAATAAAATTCTAATAAAATCATTATTTTTCAAAACTCATGATGAATTATGGAATAACAAAAAAACCTAATGTTTCGCACTTTAAAGATTTCGGTTGTAAATGTTTTATCTTGAATAAAAAAATATCTTAAGAAAGTTTAATACAAAATCTGATAAAGGTATTTTTCTTGATTATTCTTTTATTTCAAAAGTCTTTTGTGTCTTTAATAAAAGAACATTGGTCATAGAAGAGTTTATTTATGTTGTCTTTAATGAAGTCTCCGAATTTAAGAAAAATGAGTTTGATGATGATCTTAATTTTGATGCTTCAAATTTAAATAAACTCTCTTCTCCAACTAGCAACTTGGATATATCTTCTTTCGAAACATCCTTACCCAAGGTATGAAAGTATATAGATGTTCATCCTAAGGAGCTAATCACATGAGATACATCAAAAGAGATTCAAACTCGTTCTTCTCTTAAAAATTTTTATGCCAACGTCGCTTTTCTTTCTCAAATTGAATCAAAATGCATTGACGAAGCCTTGAAAGATAATTCATGGGTTATTGCAATACAGGAAGAGTTGAACCAATTTAAGAGAAATGAGGTATGGAAGCTTGTTCTGAGGCCAAATGACCATTTAGTTATTGGTACTAAATGGGTCTTTAGAAACAAGCAAGATGAATTTGGTATTGTGGTTAGAAACAAGACTAGATTAGTGGTGAAGGATTTCAACCAAGAAAAAATGTATCGATTATGAAGAAACATTCGCTGTGGCACGATTATAAACTATAAGGATGCTCATTGCCTATGCTAGTAGTAATAGTTTTAAGTTATTTCAAATGGATGTTAAAAGTGCTTTATTGAATGGCTTTATTTGCGAAGAAGTGTATGTTAAACAACCACCCAGATTTGAGAATTTTTTTTTTCTAATCATGTGTTTAAGTTAACTAAAGCTCTTTATGGATTAAAACAAACCTCGAGAGCTTGGTATAAAAGACTTAGCTCCTTTCTTATCCAAAATAATTTTTCTAAAAGCAAGGTCAATACTACATTGTTTATTAAAAAATTTGAAAATGACTTTCTTGTTATTCAAATTTATGTTGATGACATTATTTTTTATTTTACAAATGAATCCTTATACGAATCGTTTGCTAAAAGTATGAATCAAGAATTTGAGATGAGTTTAATGAGTAAACTAACTTTCTTTTTAGGCTTACAAATCAAACAACTTAGTGATGTATTTCTCTTAGTCAAACCAAATATGCATTAGAATTGCTAAAATGGTTTAATATGTATGGTTCAAAAGCTATCAATACTCCTATGAGTACCTCCACTAAGTTAGACATGAACAAAAGTGGAGAAAGCTTTGATCAAAAAATTTATAGAGGTATGATAGGTAGTTTACTATACCTCACTACAATTAGACCGGACATCATGTTTAGCGTAGGACTTTGTGCTAGATTTTAATCTAATCCTAAGCTATCTCATCTTAAAGCAGTTAAAAGAATTTTTAGATATATAAAAGGAACCCCTGATTTAGGATTATGGTATCCAAAATATGAAATCTTTGAATTAATTACTTATGCTGATGTGGATTTTGCTAGATGTAGAGAAGATAGAAAAAACACATCCGGAACGTATCAATTATTAGGTCATGCACTTGTTTCTTGGTCTTTCAAGAAACAAAACTCAGTTGCATTATCTACAATCGAAGTGGAATATATAACAGTTGATGCATGTTGTGCACAAGTTGTATGGATAAAAAATATATTAGAAGATTATAAGATTCACATTAAGAATATTCCCATAAAATGTGATAACACAAGTACAATATGTTTAGCAAAAAATCTTATTCAATACTCTAAAACTAAACATATTAACATTAGGCATTATTTCATAAGAGATCATGTTAATAACCATGACATATCTTTAGAGTTTATTGATACAAAACATCAATTAATCGATATCTTCACAAAACCTTTAATTGAAAATTAATTTGATTTGATTAAAAGAGAGTTAGGAATGTTAAATTGTCCGAATGAATGAGTTTGTTGTATATCTTTTTCGAATTTTCTTGATTTTTAAAATAAAGTTTTTATGAAATTATTTCATTTCATAAATAAGACTTTCATGAAATCTGGAATATCAATTTACTTGGTATCAAATTTATTTTATACCCTTGCATCATCACTTAATGATTTTTGATACACTTAGTCCCTTCACTCATGGAATTCATTGACAAAAACATCTCTCACGGATTTCACTCATGTGAATTTTTAATGAGAAACAGATTTGATTTATGAAGTTTTATTCGTAAATTTTTTTATCCTTCATACGATGCTCCTTTCCCATGAATTCCTCCTTACTCTTCTCATAATTGAAGAATTTTATGAATTTTTAGTATCTGATGATCACTTGCAAGAATGAAGATTTGATTTAGTATGAATATCTTGATCATTTTCTTGAATCCCTTCTCCTTGTTGAACTAGAAGCTTGATTCAATGAAACTCATTTGACTTGGTTCAAATCCTTTCATGAATATGGTTCTTGATGGATTCCTTCCTTACTCTTCTTCCTCTTTTTCTTATTTTTTTATGACAAAGGAAGAAAGAAACTTGCACATCTCAAGAAGAATCAAAAGCTTTTGCGCATCCAAAGTAAAAATGTTAACTTATTCAAAAGTAGTTATCATGCAAAGTTTTTGCTTCTCTTCTCATTTTTGCTAACTTGGATAAACTGGTGTGGAACTTGCTTGAAGTTTTTTACCACCACACTTGCATTGTTGAATAGTTCTCCTTTTTGTTGATGGAGAAATACATCGCAACACATTGCAACACACTTGAAATACAATTGGAATCGTCAAATACATCGTAACACATCGCAACACACTTAATACAATTGGAATCGTCAAATACATCATAACACATCGCAAATACTTGAAACATATCAAAATATATTACATATGCATCATATGTATCGTAGATACTTGAAATGTTTCATGAATGCTTGATAAATGTTTATCATTATGATAAGGTATCATGAGCTTAACTTGCTATGTACAATTGATATCATGCCTAGGAATGATGAATTGTCATCTCACATCGAGAATTGTCATCTTGCTAAATTTCAATTTGAAATTCATATCATACTTGAAAATGATGATTGTCTATCATCTCACTATATTGGACTTGAAAATAGATGTCATGCCTTGACATCATTTTTATTGATACATACGTGGTATCGTATTTTGAATTGGTAAATCATGATAAGTATCATGATGTGCATGTTGATAAGTTTAAATGAATATAACTTATTAGTTTGATGCTTGAATTCAAATGCCTTGAATTCAAGAGTGTCTTCTCTCTAAGTATGACATATAGATAAGGGGAGTTAAGGTTAACTTTGTCATCAATTAATTGTCATCAAAAAAAGGAGGAGATTGTTGAATCTCGAATTTTGATTATGAAATCAATTAGTAAATTATTTGATCAAATCTATATGTTGAGAAACGTGTGCAGGATTAACTACGATAGTAATCAAGGCATAAAGCAAAACAAAGTACCAGAGTCGAAAGATCCAGATTTCATTGTGAGTTCGAGAGTTCGTCGGAAGTCCGGACATTCGTCGAAAGTTCTGTCGGAATTGATCAAGAAGTCCAAGAGCTTGCCAAAGAAGCTCGTCGGAACTCGCCAAGAAGATCGTCGTAAAGTCTAGGAGCTTGCCGGGAGTCCGTTGGAACATTACCGAGAGATTGTTAGAAGTTCGCCAAAAGCTCACCGAAAAAAACCTAGACTAACTATAATTAATTTGCTTAGAGTATGCCTTAAGAATCGTAGTTAGCACGTAATTAGGGTTAGGTTTGAGAGGTAATCTAACTAACTCAGTTAGGGGCCAACTAGGCCCGTAATTGGACTGGTTTGGGCCGGATTCAAGGCCCAACCAAGTTGCTAGACCTTGTTTGGCGATAGCACCACCAAACTAGGGCGGTGGAACCGCCTAGGGAACAGTCTCCCAGGTGGTCTGGGCGATGGTACCGCCCAGATTGAGCGGTGGTACCATCGACAATTATTACCTGTTAGGCGGTGGTATCGCTAGACTGGGCGATGGTACCATCCAGTGTCAGAGTGTCAAGCAGTGGTACCGGCAATACTCCGAAAATCTGGGATGAGATACTTTTTTGCTCCAATTTTGAAGCCATTGAGGCCTATAAATATCCCACCCTTTTCTGCATGAAAGGGTAACAAAAGTACAATCAAAGTGTGAAAAACTCTTGAAGTGTTGGGGTGTTAAAAGTGTTGTAAAAGTGAGAAGAGTCCTCCTCCCTCTCTTTAGCTTTGTAATCATCCAAGAATAGGTGTGAGGCTTGTAAGGATTATCTCCTAAATCTGTGAAAAGAAGAAAGCACTGTAAAGAGGAGGTTGGTCTTCGCCTATTGAAGGAAGACCATTAGTGGACATCGGTGACCTCAACGGAGGAGGAATCGGAAGTGGATGTAGGTCACAATAATCGAACCACTATAAATTTTGATGTGTTCATTCCTTACTGCTTAATTTCTTTACTGCATTAAACTTTACTTCATTACAAATTATCCAATCCCCCTTCTCTACTCATTCAAGAAAAATGAAATAGTTTTCGTCGGAATCGAATTTTATCGTACGAAGATTTTCAAATCGACATAATGAATGTAAGTGTATCTAAGAGAAAATGAGATGAAGTGAACAATGTACACTTGTAGGCTAGGTCATATCCATAAAAGAATGATTCAAAAGTTACTAAAGAATGGATACTTATATCCATTCGACTACGAGTCATATGTAACTTGCGAACCTTGTCTTCGTGAAAAACTAACCAACTTTCTATTTAGTGGAACTAGAGAGAGAGCCACTAAGTTACTAGAACTCATATATAGCGATGTATATGGTCCCATGTCAACCCAAGTCATAGGTGGTCACTCCTACTTCATTACTTTCATTGATGATTTTTCTACGTATGGTCACGTATACTTGATGAAGTATAAGCCCAAAGCCTTCGAGAAATTTTAGGGAGTATAAGAATGAAGTAGAGAACCAGACTAGAAAGAGTATCAAGACTCTTCGATCAGATTGAGAAGGTGAGTGCTTAAGTACAGAGTTCACCTAATTCCTCGAGAATTGTGGTATTCTATCCCAATGGATACATCCTTATATACCTCAGCTCAATGTTGTATTAGAAAAAAGGAATCACACACTATTAGACATGGTACGGTCCATGATGAGCTTTGCCGACCTACCCGTCTCATTTTGGGAATACACCCTAGAGTCCACAGCTTACCTTTTAAACAGAGTTCCAACTAAGTCGATAGTGTCTACACCATATGAAATATGAAAAGGGAAGAAGTGCAATATTAAGATTGTTAAGATTTGGGGCTGCCCTACCTATGTTAAGAGACACAAACCTAATGAGTTGGAATCCAAGACGGAGCGATACATATTCGTGGGATACCCATGAAAACTTGTGAATATTATTTCTATCACCTCGAGGACTAAAAGGTCTTTGTAGTCAAGAGGGCAGTGTTCCTTGAGAAGGAATATATTCTTGGTGGAGATAGTGGGAGCATGATAGAGTTGAGCGAGGTTGGAGAACCTAACTCAATTCACTATTCCACAGCCTGAGTCTATTCAGGTACCTAGCACACAAGTTCTAACTTTAGCCATTTGCAAGGCCGTGAAGGGCATGGATTTTCCCCTGCACAAGTCCAACGTCGACCTTGTCATGCTCCCCTTCTTTCCCAAGCCTAGCCTAGAGCTTCGGCCTTTTGGGGGTACTAGCGTTGTACAAAAGCTCAGTTTCCCAAACCGGACCTTTGGGCATAATGTCCCTTTGAGGGCGTACAATCCTCTTCACTAGGACCTCGTGCTTTTTCTTCGGTTAGTCATTACTGGCGTTGTACATAAGCTCAGTTTCCCAAACCGGACCTTTGGCCGTAATGTCCCTTTGAGGGCATACAATCCTCTTCACTAGGACCTCGTGCTTTTTCTTCGATCGGTCATTACTATCATGATGGTCAGACCGAGACAGGTCCAACTCCTCTAATGATGGCTTGCGAGTGACCGTCAAGACCAATCGAGGCTCTACAACCTTTGATGAAGAACCGAGCTACTTCCTTTTTAGGGCGTATAGTTTTATGCTTATAAGAAAGGTCTAAATCACAAGATTGAAGATTAAAATGAAAGACCAAGCAAAGCAAGATGAGGTTCGAGTCCCCTGAAGAGTTGGGCTAAGGCTTACATTGATCAACCACTCCTTATCCATCTTTTGGACTATCTCAAAGGAAAAAAAATGTCTCCTAAAGAAAACACTTGACCTGTCTCCTAGTCCAATAAGAAGAGAGGGGTGTTATCAATACAACGTGTCGACTAGGCAAGGTTGAAACCCTAGTCAAGACTTGAACTCACATAAAAGAAGCTCTCTCTCCAACCCTTGTTATTAGAAAAAGCATAGCTAACCTTGAAACCTCCATGAGTGGCTAAGTAGTAGCCACTACCCCTCTTACACAATCGGAAACAAGCAGCAAAGAGGGTGTGGGTCAGGACAGTATCAGCATACCGGCATTTCTCGATGAATAATATCATATAGAGCCACAAGTTGAGCGTCATTTAGGAATGTGATATTCCCACCATTGAAGGTATGATACTATCACCAGATAGAAAGGAAGTCAGAGGCCCACCTCTTGAGCATACAAGACAAGCAAATAGACCTAGGAATAAAATCAAACGGACGCTAACCATGTCAAGAAATTGCAAGACAAATTTAGACAAGATGAAATATTTAGTTTTCAAGCGATCCAAAATAGGTGCGTTCACCACCGTATCACAATCGTGAACACCTCTTATAAACTTTAAATCCTAAAAGGCCCTCAAGTCAACCGAAGAAACTCCTTTTGATGAAGAGGACTCAACTGCCTCTACCCTCGGACTACTTGAAGAGGGAGCACGAACCTTGATCGATTGACGACTAGAAGAACGAGAAGAACTTGTATAAGAAAGGAGAAACATCCTAACCTGAAACAGAAGAGCAGAATCGACGTCAAAATGAAGGACTCGAAGACTTATCCACTTTATCAAGAATTGAAGGGGAGAGGCTCCTAAACCTTGGGGGCGAGGCCGAAAGCTCCCGAGATTCTGAACTCTGAACTTCGAGGGCTCGAATGAAGATATGAGTTCCACCCTATGAGGACGGATATGAGTTCCACCCTATGAGGACGAGATTTATAAGGAAGAGACTAATTTCTCTCCTCCCACAATTAAAACCAATGTCCCTTCAAGAACACATCCCAAGAAAGAAAATTGTGAGATCTGTCATGGTATAGAGAAGGTATAAAACCCACCATAGCGAGAAGACCCGAAATCCGTCAAGATGAAAAGGGGTTTTGAAATCCACCACGATGCAAAGGCAAATTCAAAACCCACCATGGCGGGAAGGTCTGAATACCGCTATGGCGAAGAGAGGACTTAGCAATCCATCACGGGTAGAGAGAAGGTGTGAAACCCACCACAATGAAAGGGAGATTTGAAGTCCGCTAAGGCAAGAAGACCTGAAATCCGCCACGGTGGAGAGAATAAATAAATTTGCTATAGCAGAGGTGCAAGGTCGAATGCGCCCAAGGCATGTGAGTCAGAAAAACTCGATTGACATTAAAATAAATTCACTACGGTAGAGGCGTAGGGCCGAATGTGCCCAAGATGTGTAAGTCAAGAAAACTCAATCGACACTGAAATAAATTTGCTATGGTAGAAGCATAAGGTTGAATGCGCCTGAGATATGAGTCAGGAAAACTCAATCGACAATGAAATAAATTTGCTATGACAAATGCGCAATGACAAATATGCTCGAGACATATGAATTGAAAAAACCCGATCGGTACCGAAATAAATTCATTATGGTGGAGGTGTAAGATCGAATGTGTTCGAGACGTGTGAGTTAGGTAAACCCAATCAACATTGAAAAAAAATTGTTACGACAAAGGTGCAAGGTTGAATGCGCCCGAGATGTATGAGTTCAAAAAAACCAAATGGCACCAAAATTAATTCGCCATAGTAGAGGCGCAAAGTCGAATGTGCTCGAGACGTGTAAGTCGAGAAAACCTCGATCGACATCGAGATAAATCTGCTACAGTAGAGACATAAGTCAAATATGCCCGAGATGTATGAATCAAGAAATCCGACCAGCGTCAAAGAAAAACTGCTACGATGGAGGCACGAGCCCAACATATCCAAGACACTTGAATCAGGAAACCTTGACTAGCAAAATAAGGTCCCAAACACTCCCTTGACGGAAAAACCAAATGACATGCTTCAAATCCCTCTTGTAAGAGCCCTAAATCATGCATTGGGGACGGCGGGAGGATAAATGATATGGAATTTATCAACAGTTGACACGTGATCGACACGCAAGACACATGTCATCCGCCTACATGTATAGAAGGTTATAATAGAGAAACACAAACCTCCTTATCTATTATGACGAGGAAAAGAAATGCAAACTCTCTTCTCTCCCTTTATGATAAGGATAATCCTAGACCCTCTTCTCCTAATAAAGAAGACAATCATAAACTTCCCCTCCTTCAAAGGTATAAAAACGTATCCAAAATAAGAAAAATAGTTAATTCCTTAAGAAGAATTG
This sequence comes from Musa acuminata subsp. malaccensis, assembly GCF_000313855.2. Classification (NCBI taxonomy): domain Eukaryota; kingdom Viridiplantae; phylum Streptophyta; class Magnoliopsida; order Zingiberales; family Musaceae; genus Musa; species Musa acuminata. The sequence goes on from NC_025210.1 coordinate 26,437,817, forward strand.
AGTTGAAATCCTCACATCTTCGTGCAGCCAACATCTTAAAAACATAATAATTCCATCTTGGAACCACATCGGAACACAATATTTTCACATCAAAAACACCTTAAATATTACAATATTTTCACATCAAAAACACCTTAAATATTCCTATACATATGAGTCTGGATCACGTCAAGTCGACCAAGATGTCAACGATATTTTCTCTTAACAATTACCAATATTATTATCCACCATAACCAACCTCATTATCTTTACCGTGACCAACATCATTACCAATATAATTATCAATATCATTATAAATAATATTAATATTCTCATTGCTCTTCCCAATATTTTTATCAATATTAATATCATTATCATTGCCAATATCAAGATCATTACAATTATCAATACCATTATCATTGTTAAAACAATATCATTACTAGAGCTAATACCATAATCAATATCATCATCATCATCACCATCACCATCTTATAATTATCACTATCATTATCGTTATGAATGTCATTATCACGATCATTTCTAATAAAATCACGAATATCATTACCAAAAATATTATAGGCAAAAATCAATTATAGATGGGTTTTCTAAACAAATAATCCATAAAAAAATGCAATATCATAATAAAGAGTTTTATAGAACCATATAACTTCCAACTTTAATTTGTTGCATTGAGGCTTTGTCCCATAGAACAATAAATACTTATGTATGCTGATGGCCTAGCAAATGATGCATGATTAGATAGTTCGCTTTGGTGACTAGCGAGCTAGGGTTACAAAACCTAACAAGAAAAGTGGCTTCATACAACTGCAAAATAAATCATCAGAATGGTTTTCTCACTGAAGCTATAAGAAGATCTAAAGATATCAATACGGCAAAAAAGTCAAACTTGAGACGGTCATGTAGAAGAAACACTTTATCCTGTATACTCATAACTTTCATGATTGCCCATTTGTCAAGTTGGGCTCCTGAGGGATACACGTCCTCGGAATCGACTCTGCTCTCGATGCCCTGCCCAATATATGGAAGTGTTTAGGTTGGCAGAACGTTAGGTTCTTCAACTAGAACAATGGCTTCTTTATAGTTACAGCTTTACCTTCCATGCCGATCCAGTCGGGACTAAATCCCACAAGAAAAAAAAAGAAAAAAAAAAGAGAAAAAAATGACTGTGTATTAACATTCAAAATGACACAATGGACAATGAGTTGCCTCAGAAAAAGAAGCAACAGAATGAACAAACAAGATAATAAAAGGCAAGAAAAATTGTTGAAAGAACTTGAAACAAGGTGAGGAATTATAAATCACTTCTGTAAAGCAGAAACTTGTCTTGCACAATAACTTCAAGTGCATTTCCCACTCAAACTTCAGTGAAACTATTTAATGCATGAGAGCAACGAATATTGCAACAGCCAATAATTTTGAACAAGTTAGATCACAAAAATTGCCCAGAATCAATTAGATGTGTTACCCCATGATATTATAAACTAGAACTTTGACCTAGACAGAATAACATCAGTGTATTGTCAGATTCTGTCAGGAATGATTAGAAAATGTGAATCTTAGGTGCCAATTTATCTTGGTTGTAACTTTCAAGACCTACAGTTGACCTGTCAGACCAAGATCCACATGTCTCTTGCATGCATGAATCAACTGATTCTGACTCTAAACCATGTTTACCGAGGAAAGATCAACCTAAAATGATTACCTCAAGCAATATCCTGAATGTTGGTCTACACTTCAATGAAATGGAAGCTCAAAGGCTATTAGAAAATGTAGAGTACCGATGTCTAGCAGCCAGTTGTCAATATGTAAATGGTAGGCACACTTTTAGATCAGCATTTAGGCACTCCTTAAGAACTTGCAAGTGAATCAAGATGTAAGTAGTCATTTCTCATCGAGTCAGGGTGAAATATATTACAGAAGTAATCTATTATCACGGAAGGTGTTTTAAAGAAAAAGGCCTCTCCCTCATGATCAAACTATGTTGTGCCTTATCCAACATTGGATGATGATAAAGAAGAGAGACAAAAGGAGCGTGGCACTAGGGTGGATCAAATTAAACATAGGGAAAAAAATCACTAAGATGTTAGATCAAATTAAGCATATTTTAGATAAGTACAACAAATGAGAAAAAATTGCTGGAAGAGAGAATCAGTAATCAAAAACAGGACTAAAATATCATGGCATGACTATTTGAGTTATACTCAGATTTCACTTGGATATTTGTTACTTTGTATGTGCTCAGTGTTATGGGCATGGGTTATGTTTATCTATTTTGTTACTCAACTATATGTATGCTCTGATTGTTACTCAACAATCAGAGCAAAATATTCTATGATCTAAGTTTAACAATTCTAGTAAAAAAAACTTGGTATTACACACTAAACTCATGATGCTTTACCTTGTTATATTCTACCTTTCAAATATCAAACACAAAACTTTACAAGACTAAACCAGCACAAACTACTTTCATGTAAAACCAACCAAAATATGCAGAGTATCAATATTCCACTGTATAAAATATTCATGTCCACTTATTAGAAAGGATCCAACCAGGTGTATGTCTAACTTGCCATAACAAAAATGACTACAAAATAGTAGCAAGATTTTAATGGAAACTAAGAAGAAATAGTGCTTCTATTGTCAACTAGTTTCCATCAAATATCAGCAAATCACCAAGTGAGATTGCAGAATATGTCATGTCCCTTACCTTGATGAGGTTGCTGACCTAAAAACATATATAGTTGTTGTGTCAAGGGGTAAAAGAAACTCCGGTTGATTGTAAACAAAATTTCAGCCATTGTCTGATCCATCTTCATCATCTGAATCATCCAACTCATAGCATTCGTCATCATCATTGTCACTGGCATCAACATCTTCATCATCAAAACCAACATCGTCACCGTAAACACCATCCTGCTCCTCATTGTCAATGGCAATCTGTTCCTTTTGTTCCTCCCTGCAATTGCCTTCGCCGAATAAGTCATCCTCCTCAAGAACTAGCTTTGTCATGCCCTTGCCCCGATACAGCAACCCTGTTCTCATGACGTAAAAGAACTTGTCTCGAACAAGTGAGAGGGGGTGCGGATCCACCAGCTTACCGCTCTGGTAGCCCTCCCGAAGGACCACCGTGGTGGTCTTGCACTTTAGGGACAGATAGAAGATCCCCGGGTAGCGGGTGAACACGCGAGTGAACCTGTGGGGGAGGCCGAGCTCCTCTCGGAGGCTGCGAATGTAGTTCCGCTTGGTCTTCTTGTGGATCGTGAGGCTGAGGAGCTCGTGCAGGACCCCAACGACGTGCTTCTCCATGAGATCGCTGTCGGGGTCGATACCGGACGCGTCCTCGTAGGGAGATACGTAGGGGAGGTGGTGGAAGTCTTCCATCCAGGCCTTGACCTTCTTCATGGAGCCGTAGCCTCTGGGGAAGCGCATGGGGAAAGCAAGGGGGGCGGCAGAGGATACGGATGGCTTCTTGAAGTCGCGGTAGGAGGGCTGTGCTAGGGCATCTCTGTGGCGGAGCTGGAGGGCGGAGAAGGCGAGGTGATCGGGCCAGGAGGAGAGGGAAAGGATGAAGGCGCCGTCAGTGGGGCGTCGGGAGAGGCGAAAGAGGTCCGAGCGGGTAGCGGCAAGGGCGGAGGGAAAGTCCGGGGGAAGGCCAAGATCGTAGCGGAGTGGAAAGATGGCGGAGAGGGGGAGAGCGCGGGAGCGAGCCATCATCAGGAGGCGAGCAAGGCGGTGGGCGGCGTCCTCCGGGAGGGCGGCTTGGAAAGTTTCGCTTTCGCGGCGGTGGAGGAGGAGGGCAGCGGGGGCGAGAGAGAAAGCCGGGAGGGAAGGGAAACGGGGGTGAGGGAGCTCGCGGAAGAGGGTGGGGTAGCGGCGGAGGAAGCGGAGGACGGGGACAGTGAGGCCGAGGTTTTTCTGGAACCGGGCGAGAGAGCGGGCGGGGAGGAGGCCGGAAGGGGCGGCGGCGATGGCGTCCTTGAGGAGGCAGGCGGCCTTGATGTCGGTGTCGCGGTCGATGATGTGGTCGAAACCACGGTTCTTGACCCACTTGAGCCGAACCTTCACCAGCCACCGCCGCGACCACCACCCCCATTGTCCGCACTGCAGCTGCAGATGATGACGGTGGAGGGCGACGAGGGTTTTACTGCCCCTGCTCAACATCATCGCGATCATCAGCAAGTTGTCTTCGGTTGAGGCTCAAGCAAGCAAAGGCTTAATACTTGCTACTATCTGGGGACATGCACGAATCTTAAAGAAATGGAAGGATTGCGGATGTTGAGCTCAAGAGCAACACAGAAAGCCTCACCACTCCACAGCAGTTACATCTGCTCTTCGCTGAGGAATTTTCGACAAGGAAATAAAACCAGTGCAATTCTGAAGCAAAACGAATCATACAATTCATGGATATCAAGACAATTTACCTTCGTCGAGTATAACCGTGGAAATTTTCAGCCAAAACCAACGAGTACAAGTTTACCCTCATCTTCATCACCATGAAGGATGAGAACTGTCCTGTAGCATGAACTTTGAAGCTTGTCATGTGAAAGGAAAACAAAACAGGAACAGAAGAAGTTTATCTACTACGTTGATATGGAGAAACCATATCACATAATGTCTGGTCTCAAGGCCCGCATGACTACACATATATGTTCCTTTTGCACCGAAATTGAGATCTGCTTCCTTGTTGAATCAAGCTATATAACTGTTAATCCCTGCGCGGGCGGGGTTTGCCATGCTTCTTAATCACGAGATGAGCATCTAAGACAGCCGCACTGGAAACCGAATCCTTCAGCAAGAATTTTCTGTCGAGCCTCGAATTCCACGCTGGCATCAATATAGCAAATGCGAAGCTCCTCACCTAGTAACAAAAGAAATCGAATCAACTATCAAGAAATAGCTTCCTATTTTTAGATTCACTGAGTTTCCAAGTAGTGGACTGTTCAAAAAAATATTTAATCTTTAAGATATGGTAATAAACCTGCTTCGATGTTACAAAGGGCCTTCAACTTTGCATTTGCATTATCTATCCAGATGATATGTGCATTTGGATCTACGAAAATTAACATGTTCAGGTTAGCTTCTTCTGTCAAACATGAAAATGAGAGGCACGCAGAGAAATACATATTGTATAACATACACCCAATAGACACAGAGCATGGACTGTATCACACCATCAAGAATGACGTTATCATCAACAATGACATAATGGCACAAATTAAATCCGTTATTTGGTTTCATTAATCCTACTGAACGCAGCTAAATGTCAGTTGCAACAGATGTACCTTCCATCAAATGCTAAAGAAAATAACAAATTTGATACCTAAGAATATCAGCAATAACTAGTCATTGTTCTGCAAAAGTGTGTCCACTAACAGCAGATTTTTGAGATCCAAATGAAATCTACACAGAGTTGAACCATAAGGATAGATGATTGTTTGCTCTTAAGTCTAAACAGGATATTATCAAGGACATAAAAGAAGTAGAACGATAATGCTTTTGTACGTAAAGTATGCTCCATGGAACTGACAGTTTCCAGCATCGTGTATTCTGATGAGTGAATCAAACAGCATGACAGTCAGCAGCATAGATCTAAAACATCACAGATGAAAAAGAATAAACCAGGTTTTGCCCTGGACAAAGCCACTAGCACTACACTTTAATTCCTTCATCCATTTCTATCTACAAATTTTTTTAAAAATAATCAGGTATATTATATAACTAATTAAATTATATTCCTTCATCCATTTCTACCACTACACTTTCTGTTGTATATATTATATATTATATATATAACTTACAAGGTTTTTCTTGTCACTATATTACTGTGATGTTACTGTTTTTATTTTTTCCTTTTTTTAAGCCAAACCAGAAGAAAATAGCAATGGAGACAACCTCTTTAACATACATGAACCGCATATCATCCTTGGAGGGAAGTTTAAATCCAGTAGCAGATACGGCAGTCTCTAGGGATGGCATAACATATAGACTTTTAGCCACCAGCTGGTACCCCCCGTGTCAATGGAATGGAATTTTTATCCTTAAGATGAACCATTTAAAAATTCCACAACAGAAAGGTATTCACTTTTTGCTTCAGTAAACATTTCCTAAGGAAATTCAAAAGAGGTTCATGAGATAGATGTAAGAAAATCAATAAAGAAAATGGATAATGAGAGCTTACCACAATCATGATTGTAGAATGATGGAAGCATATAAATAGCATTCCCAACAGCAGCATCAGCTGCAATGAAGGCAGCCGCTGATGTAAGCATTTCTTCATAAGTTTTTGCAACCAACTCAATGCGAAAAGCATTTATACGAATCCTTGCAAGCACATTGATGTACCACTCCTTGGTTAAAACTAGTTTATGAAGGAAAAATGTTTCTACTCAATTATCAGCGCATCTATAGATAATCAAGGTAGGCAATAAAAGCAAGTAAGAAGATCAATATTAAGGATACATGTCATTGAGTCATTTTTAAACTGCCCCTTCGTAAAAGTGTCCTTCAACAATTGAAACTCATCCTCCATCTTTCAATGGATAAAGAGAAAAAGAAAAAAGAAGTGAGGCAATAGCATAAATATCTTGTAAGTTGTAGCTACATAAAATGAAAAAGAAATAAGAATGTTGTTTGTGCCGTAGCTGGATAGTGTGATCCCCACCTCCAGAAGTGTCTCGGGATGTAAACTGGCTGGTTGGAGTATGTCAAGGCAATCTACAGATGCTGCTCCTGATAAAATCATACAAGCCAGCCGCTTCACCATCAAAGGATATTTCAATCTCCTCATACTACAGTAAATATAAAGAGAGACAAATAACTCATTTACATAATTGCACATAATTACATTGCACAATCACAGTCTATAAAATATTCTCGACACCAATCTGATATTTTAAAGTGACTCAAGTCAAGATTAGTTAGAAATATGCCCATAAGACATTTCAATCTTGTTTAGCTACACAATATTATTGCAAATCGTTTCTGCTTATGTTAAACTAGTAGACATGCCTATGGCAAGCAATTATTGTAGGATGCATGTCCAAAACTTGGAAGGAACAACAAACAAGTGAGAGATCTATGCTAGCCCATCGGCCCATTATGGAAGTGGTGGGTGGAGTCATTTTTAGCAAACATTCACAGCAGTACACTTCCCATGTCACATTCCACAAAGAAGCATTAGGGTAAATGCAGTAACAAACAAACCAAATGTACATAATTTGTGGTTTGCCTACTCCAATTGAGATACCTCAAGAGCCTCAGAAAAGTAAAACTTATTAGTATTATATTTAAAATGAAAATGTCGCTCCATATGCAAGATAGATGATGTAAAGTCAAGAACAGATTCAAAGACAACAACAAACAAAATGAATATCATTATCATGGATGATTGTTTGATGACTTTATGCAACTAGTGGAGAAAATTTCCTCAAGAACAAATAAGTTTTAGGAAATAATGACCACAAGAATTAAGTTCTCCTGCAAACCTGCAATGGTCATCAAACAAAGTCCAATCTAGTCCCTTCTCGACCTCATAGAAACCCTGAAAGAAAGCGCAATATTCACAAGAGCATATTAGTAGACATGTCGACACTGGTTCAAAACAAAGAAAGTGTAAGAATAAATGGCCAAATAAAGAACTTATTGCAAAACTAGATATATCAGAAGACGCTTGATGGTTATGGAGAAACCCCAAGGCATAGGAGTAAATGAGTTTTGCTTCTATCCTTAGAAGTTTTTGTTACAAAAAAGTATGTCAAACGTAGTATCATTACACAATACCATAAGGAAAATATAAAACATTTACAGTGTAGGATATATGCGAACAATGCAGCAAAAGCATAGTAGGAGATGTGTAAACCCAATAGAAGCTAAAACGAAAAGAAGACCAGACCAGACCTTAGATTGTTCTCTGCAACTCTCGCTGCAGAAATAGCAAGCGGTAGTCTTCGACCTCTCGTTCTCTCCCGGTATAGAGGTACCGATCGGAGATGCCTCCTTTTGCAACCGCCTCAGACAGTAATAGCAGACCTAGGTTTTCATATCCGAAATCACAAATCAGAGAAAGAGGGGGATCGGAGGGATTCGGAAATGAGGAGAAAGAGAGAGCACTTTGTCAAGGAGAGACGGCGAGGGGTGGGCGACGAGAGGCTGGGCGGAGTGGATGAGTTCGCCGGCGGCGATTCCTCGGGTAGCGAACACGCCTCGGCCGGCTGACTCGGTGAGCGAGACGCGAATCGGCGGTGGGCCGATGCCCTCTGCCGCCGCCGCGACGGTGGAGAGGGAGGGAGGCTGTGGTGGGGCGACAGAAGTGGTCCGGCGCAATTGGCGAAGCAGTTCCAACGAGGCCCGGCGTCGAGAGAGGGCAGCGCCGGCTGCAAACATCGGTGCCCCGCCGTCGAGTCGGTGCTGTCAGAAGCTTCGTTTCCTCTACAGCGGTTGGCTACTACTAAAGGGCGTAACTGGACCGACTTGAGTTGTACAGCTGATCCTTCCTCGGATCTTGACCGTCTACCATGTGATTGCACGAATCAGAATGCGGTTGTGTCTGACGCTCGGAGCTTGTACGTGGCCGTCGTGTCGGACCCAGATTGTTATCGGGTACTTTTTTATCTCAAGGGCTATACTGGATTCCGGCTTTACCAGGACAATCCGTTACGAGTTGGAATTGGATCCTACAAATTCTTCGGATGATGCCTTCATTTTTTTTTCTAATATCCTAATGCCTGTCGCTTCCATTTTCTAAAGAAGACACCAAATCTTCTTCTTCTTTTTTTTTTGTTGAGAGAAGTGTCTATTTTTTTAATCTTTTTGTTTCGTACAGTGGAATAAAAATTATGTAAATATTTTTCGGTTTCAGAAACAATACACAGATGAACGGTGAATTTGATATAGTTTTGTCTTAATTTGTGCTGTCCAACCAAGTAAGATCTTAACGGTTCGTATCCCTCAGCTTATTCATGCATATCACATGTATGTTATGTCCTTTCACGGTTGGTATAGGCATCAATGAACAATGAATCATAAATTTAAGGTTCAAAATAAGTATTTTAATTCCCCATGAAAGTCACTCAGAAAACTTTTCCAGTTGTATAGTTCTAAGCAAATGAAAATATATACAAGAAATAGAGAAAAAAAGAGTGTCCTTTGGGTATTTTCCCCAATCTACTACTACTACACAGTGGAGTACGCATCTTGACCACAGAACATTAGAGAGCAAGACTGAGATCCAAACCGCACTCTTCTTTCCCCGCCTCCTCCTTCCCCTCCTCGTTCATTCTCTTCTCCTCCTTCGGCGGCTCCACCAATGCCGCCGCCGAGCTCTCGGCTTCGTCGCGATGCCGGAAGTCCTCCAACTTGAACGCGGGCTTCCAAAGCGGCGTCGCTGCGTTGGACCTGAGCATGTCCCTCATTTCTCTGATCCTTCCCACCAAAGCGTAGAATTCCTCCATCTCTTCTTCCTCGTCGTCTTCTTCACGAGTCGGAGACGGCCCTGCGGGTGCAGTTGACGGCTTTGGACATGGCCTTTTCTTCCCTCGTCGCCCAGAGTCCATGGTCTCACGTAAGAACAGGGTGGAAACCTATCAGAACTGAGGCGGAGACGTAACGTGTCTGACGCCGCATGAGAGCTTAAATAGTCGGCGGAAGGCAGAAGGACGTCCGTGTTGAATCCGAGTTCCTCCCATTTAATGATATTTCCGTGTCTTGTTAAAAAGCAAGTCTTTATGGTTTTGTTTCCCAAAGCTTGACGGATCAAAATACAAATATAAATAGACGAAGAAAGAAGGAGCGCCGAAGGGATTAAATCGGATTAGAATGCCACGATGGCATGCAACTTTACGAAAATACCCCTCGATCGCCGATGGTATACGATAGGGACAGTTCTTTGATAAGAGAGAATCTGGGTGAGTTGAATGTCTTTTTTGGCGCTTACGTAAGCGAATGCGTAGCGCAGACAAAAAGGTGCGGGATTACATGTTGCAGGAATACCTTCACGTGTATTATGTTATTCTTCCGACTGGGGAAGGAAGACCACGGCCGGCGGTGGGTTCTCCCTCGTGATTCATCGGTGACGTGAGGCCGGTGAGGTAAGCGCTGTCGCAGCGGGTCGAAGAAGGAGTGACGTCACACAATGACGGCGTCCGTTGCCCGTGGAATGGGCTCGTGTTGATCGCCGTTGTTCCCGGTTTCGATGTCGACGTGAGAAACCCAAGCACCGGAGGCTGCTTTACGCTCCCATTCTGTGGCTTCCGTTGTATTTGCACACAGGAAAATAATATTTTTTGAAATTATTGGACTCGGATAGAATCTAATTCCAATGGATCAGTGAAGAAGTCAGCAACACGAGAAATTCTATAACAAGATTTCATCATCAATTAGGTTCCACTGTGTTTCCCGTGCCTGTTTTGCTTTAAATGGGCCTATTTAGGCCACTTGATATCGGTCCGGACTTGTCGGACTTGGGCTGGAACTGTGTCTATTTGTCGGTACATTTTCCACCACCAAATCCCGCAGTATTATTCCCTTCCTATTTTTCTTCCTCTGCATCGTTTCACAGATGATATACAAAAAATGATAGAGTTGGGTTTTGATTGCCACAGTGGTTGAATGACTAGATTACCTTTGTGATGTGTTCATAAACAGGGTACTTTGAGATGAGCTCAGTAACCCTTTCACGACAAATAGGCAATTCCTTTTCAGTGATTTGGTGGTCGGGGGAGGGGGGGGGTGGGGGGGATGTGGCTGACGCAGAAGAAGCTGATGGTTCTTCCAATATGTGCTTTGGTCTTGTACTTGTCACACTGTTGATCAAAAGGAAGTTTCTGCCGGTGGTTGTCTTTTTGATTTGTCGAGCAAACATGGTCGGATACAAAGACACAGATTGCGCGGTGAAGTGAGACAGTGGCAGAAAAAGAATACATATCATACGGAACTACTATTCCGATATAGAGAAATCTACACCTTAAAACATCATTCTTTGCTTCACGATGGTGAATGCCTCTCGCATCAAATCTTGAACGGAAGAAACCAAATGGACCATCTTACCCGCACCAGAAGCCGTCAAAGACATTACCAAGGATGGGTCTGCGGCCGAACTCGTCTTCAGCTACATTGAAGTGAATCGCCATCAATGTCAACACGCTTCTTGAGACGTGTGTCCTCATGAACATACCATCATCGGGGTAGAGTCGTAGGCAGCAGTAGTAATGTGGCAGCCCCCGACGCATTATCCTAATGAATGCAACACCAAGTGAAGTAGTGGCGCTGGGTCGCAGAGATTCCCATCCAAGCGACTACCCGACAACCCCCACCTGCCTCCGTCGCCTCCCCGCCCACCGCACGCGCCATGCTCCGCGGACGAGCCCTCCACCGTCCGATCAGGCGATGCGAGTGATGAACGGACGGATTCTGAGTCCGTACGTCGCGGCGCATGCGGGAATCAGGGTGGGTTCGTCGTTCTTCGGAGACCTGCATTCGCGTCGGAAGATTTACAATAGAAGGACGAAAATGCTTCTATGGTCTCGAGTATTTTGCTGTAGTTCGATAATATGAACTTTAGGAGGAAGATGATGATCGCAAACGTTGATACCGAAGAGAAGACCTGGAGAAGGAACGACGACGCTCTCAAGTTGACTCCGACAGCCTCAACCTCAGCAGCAAGAGAGAGAGAGAGAGAGAGAGAGAGAGAGATGGCATCCTCGTGGAGATTCATGTGTTCTTGGACCAACAAATCGGAGAAAAGAAGCCTTTTTTTACACGTTTGTTGTCTTTACTGATCAGTGGAATCTCCCACTGCCTCTGTTTGACCCTCCAATCGTCTGTCTTACCTGTGGGTAAGCAGAGCTACTACAGATTTAGATTTCAGATCTCTGTTTGGCTTGGTCTTAACACCCAGAAGCAATAGACTAAATTACTGCAGGACTCTCTGCTCAAGGTGGGTTCATGTAAGCAGGTTCTCTACTCTTTGATTTCGAGGAAGCTTAATCTGCTGTCATTAAAAATGTCTGATGCCATGACAAGCTCATGCTGTTTACAGGAATTCAAGAGCACCAGCAGAATGATTTGAGTGAGGAGAATTCAAACAAATAGGAAAGATAATGTTTTATTTCTTGCACTTGCTATTTCTGAACATGGAGCCAAGCTCTGTATGCTAAGAATCTCCCTCAATTTCGTTCCTAATCCCAAAGATTTATCAACATATCATTCAGTGTAGGAGATTCTCCCAATACAAAGCCTTTCTCTTCTTCTCTTCACTCCATTACCTATACACCAAACTGATATATAAAATAAGATGTAAAAAAGACAGCTTCGGAGACACCACCCCTTTGTGTTTCTTCCCACAAAACCATGGTAAGCGCAGGTCATTTAAGCTACCTGTTGTGGAGCGGATCCGGGCAGCTCGGCACCCGCCGCTTACTTTCTTCCATACCACCCCTCTCCGCCGTTGCCGGAAGCGGAGGAGGGCCGATAGGGACGGGTCTCCTCCCTATAACTGGCGTCCTCTCTCTTCGGTAAGCATTGGAGTCGGCCGAGAATGTCCGAATTGCCACCTTCCTACAGTCGAAGCACAGCCAGAAGCTCATCAGAAGAACGAGACACAGCACCACACCTGATCCCGCCCTCCTCCCGGCCATCGACGTCGCCCGGGCTCTTGGCGTCACCCCGCCGGGGCTCTTCCCATCGCCGCCGCTAAACCCCGTCGGAATCCGAGCTCCACCGGATAGAAGACGAGAGAGGTGGGGCGTTGATGGCCGTCTTGGTTTGAAGGGAGTTCCTGCCTGCGTTGTATAAGAGAGCCAGTACTGGAACAAATGCCCATGATATAACGCTTAATGCCAGGAATGCCACTGGTACGATAGCGTGGATGGCGGGCGTTGTCTTCTTGGTTTTGCGTTCAAAACATGGCCAATTTAGCTTCACTCTCTGTTCATGTCAGCTTAAGCTGGCACCACTCGAAGGAAATGCTGGCACAAACAGATGCCTAATAAGACCTTGTTCTCATAAATCAAACAGCTGGAAAGGTGTACAAATAAGCTATTGACAGTACGAGTGGAGTATAAATCATTAAATCTTCACTGCTGCCCACCATCAAGCTATCCCCTGCTACCTTCGTCCACCAGAGTATACATCAAAAGACTGTTGCAACGGGGTGGGGAGGCTCTGAGGCTTGGTCATTCCAGTTGCACAGCAGCATGGATCTCTGGTGCGACAGTACTGCACATACCATATTCACTTGTCCTGTGAACAGATCAACTTAAATTTGAATGTTCTGTAGCTACTTAAAACCATTTACGGATTCTTCACAGTTAGCTGCGCTAGAGGCTACTTAGCTCCACGAGAGCTGGTCAGATGGTTAACAAGGTCAGCAAAAGAAGGATGAGCAAGTCAACTCTGTGCGAGTCAGGGCGGATATGGCCAACTCTGCCAATTGAACCACGATTTGTCATGGTATATATACACTAATCAGTGTCACGGAACTCTTTGAGCTCCTTTTCATCCGCATTCCCAACGACTGTGATGGGTGAAAAGGCCAAGAGGACTTGGAGAGGAAAAGCCAGTGTTTTGTGCATAAAAAGCGGGTTTTGTCCTCGCAAACCACCGAGCCAGCTTTCCCAGTTGGGGGAGTCATAAAGGGGCGACCGAGAGCTTCCTCCTTGGCTTTTGTTCTCGCCTTGGCTGCTTGCGTTCGTCCACTTCCTCACTGGTTTTGTCTTCGTCATTAATGCACCCACGCGAAACCCATGGCTTCGACATGCAGCAACCCACCTCTCAATTTCTGTGTCATCATCGTCGTCGTAATTTGGAGTTAAGGAATGGCAATGTCTCTACAATAATAATCCACCCGTTTCCAGCTATGCCGATGAGTGAGTGCCAATGAATGAGCCAACCACCACAGTATCCGCTGCTCGACAGCGCCATCATCTGTGCGTCGATATGGGCAGGAATGATTTCGAATACTGAGAAACGGCTTCGAACAATACAATCAAGTGCTTCGCACGTCAAGAACAGCGAGGTGAGAAGTGACTAACAGAGACCGAACCAATCAATGCGGCGTCTGCTCTACATAAAGAGCTTGGCACACGGACGCGCTCCACCGGCGACAGCGGTCGGACCGGGATTGAACGCGACGGGCATGGGAAGAGTCCCTGGGCAGGCACGGCAGGCCCTGCGCAGGCCAGGGGTCGGGTCCGATCCGAGCCTCTTAACTCAGCTATTGGAATGTCGGGCTCGATGCATCGGTAAATAGCATCAGATTCTGTCTTGGGCGCAGGTCGAGGAGAGACAGATCCTGGTTGCACCAGATTTATGGGAACGGGCCCCACTGAACTGGTGCTCGCAGCTTTAGCTATACCATGAATGCGTCAACCACCCGTGGAGCGTGGTGGGGGTGGGGTTAGGTGGATAGACCTTAAATGAGCCATGCAGGTTGGTTGCAGCTGGCACTGGAGTCTTAAACTTGTGGTTAGCCAGTGGTGCATTATAACACAGGATGAAGGCCTCTATTTGAGTTGTCTCGGGCTGCATTGCCCCTAATTCGTTGCTAAATTGACTTAGCATTTACACACTTCGACTCCGCCTGATCCAATCAATTCACCACTATACATGCCCACGTGAAATTTCAGTTAGATGATCACACGTCTCTTCGTATATATATTTATATATATATATATATTATAATTGATAGTAAAAATAAAAAAATAATTATCTATTATATATTATATAGAAATCGTACGAACCTTCTATCAACGGCACTGCGTTCGTTTGAAAAGGACCGCTTTGACTTGGGAGCTTAGTTTCGAGTTTGAAACTTTGCAGGGATTCAGTTCTCTATTTTATACCCATACTTGCAATTTTTATATCCAAGTCTACCCAGTCACGTTGCTCCACGCTCGTAAACCAATGATGATTTGCCACATCCTCGAAACTTAGAGCGGAAGAGGCGGTGGGTTTTTATGCCTTTGATTTAAAGGATCTAAAAAATAAAACCAAACTCAGATGATAATTATTAGAACTTTTAAATGAATTAAACCCATTTTACAAAGTGAACAGTAGAAAACCGAACCGAGAATAACCAGACGGAGCGCGCGAGATTGATTTGGTTTAGCGAATGGACCGGGTCTGTCTACACCCTGGTCACCTCTCGTTTCGTATAGATCATCATCTTGCCGGTCCTATCCTGCGGATCCACGTTGTTCGACCAATTACCACCTTCCACATCGACAAATGACAGACATTCTTTTACAATAACACCAAACTTCGCAATGCTCATATAAAATAATGTTACGTGTCCCATTATCTAAAGAACCTATAAAACTGTACATTGCGTCGGCCTCTCAAGTTCCACCAACGTTGACGAACCCTAGGAAGACGAACCCAACCCAAGTATTACCTTCGACGAGACCAACTGGGGGGATACGACCGCCCTTGTCGTCTCGTCTCGTCGCCGCCTTTCTTTTCTTTCTCGTCGAGGAGATGTTCCTGGTGGACTGGTTGTATGGGATCCTCTGGATGCTTGGACTGGGGGCCAAGGAGGCCAAGATCCTGTTCTTGGGCCTCGACAACGCCGGGAAGACCACCCTGCTCCACATGCTCAAAGATGAGGTGCCTAACCCAGCTTCTTTTGTTGCTTCTTTCTTTATTGTTCATGCTCTGTTCTCATTCTTTTGGGATGGTGGTGGTGGTAACGAGCAGAGGTTGGGGCAGCACCAGCCGACGCAGCACCCTACGTCGGAGGAGCTGATGATTGGGAAGATCAGGTTCACTGCCTTCGACTTAGGTGGTCACCGGATGGCTCGCAGGCTGTGGAAGGACTACTACACAAAGGTACCTCGCATGGTACTTCGGATGTATTGACGTTATGCTCTTCTGTGGCAATATTCATGGCGCTTAAGATTGTTGGAATATATACATGAAATCGAGTTGTTCTCATTATTTTCTGCAAGCAACACTTCATCAGATATGCATATGGTAGCCGAGCAATTTCACAAACAGATTCTGTGCTCCAGATTTTGAACCTCTACATTGCTCTCGTCGCTCCATGGTTGTAACGATGGTTGAATCCTGCAGATGGATGCGGTTGCCTACATCGTTGACGCAGCCGACAGGGACCGGTTCTTGGAGTCCAAGAAGGAGCTGGATGCGCTGCTTTCCGACGAGGCTCTCGTTAACGTTCCCTTCCTGGTGCTCGGGAACAAGATCGACATTCCCTACGCGGCTTCCGAGGACGAGCTCCGTTACCATCTAGGCCTCGCGGGCTGCACCACTGGCAAGGGCAGGGTGAGCTACACCGGCAGCAGCATTCGCCCAGTCGAACTCTTCATGTGCAGCGTAGTTCGCAAGATGGGGTACGCTGATGGCTTCAGGTGGCTGTCGCAGTACATCAAGTAGTAGAGGTTTCGGCTGTCGCAGTAGTACAGTGTGTTTCGGTGTGCTGTTCATGCTGCATCTTTTTGTGTCATGTAAAATACTCTCTGATAAACTTGAAGCTGTTAGGAAAACAATGATGTGTAAGATGAAGTGTGAAAATAAGATTAAGAATTAAAATAATGGATTATTGAATTTCATTCAAAATTTATCTATTTAAACTTTCGAATGAGTAATTTTAATTACTTGTTCTTAATATCTAAGTAAAGTTGAGTTCACATAATCAAATAGCAGCGACCAACTTGGCTGAGGGTGGTATACCAATGCACGAAGATGATTAGTTTAATCGATAAAGATTTTGATTATTAATGATAAAATTTTAAAATCGAATATTATTTTATAAAAATAAAAAGAAGAAAAAAATGTAAAGAAAAAAATTTAACTGATATATATAGACAATTAATTTAAACATATACAAAAGTTTGGCATAAAATCTCTTTCAACTCTTACCACCAAAACAATAAATGAAATCAATATAAAATGAATTTAAAAACATTAAATTATTTTTAATCGTCAAACGTATTATATTATAATTAGAAGAAGCAAAATTGAACTGTTCCTCTGTCAATTTCTAGCAGTGGAGTATATTCTCATCTACCCCACATTAGTTGAACTTGCTGTGTGCGCCCAGAAATGGATTCGGAACAGGAAAGTCCGTCTCAGAAACTGA
Source organism: Musa acuminata subsp. malaccensis (assembly GCF_000313855.2). Taxonomy (NCBI): domain Eukaryota; kingdom Viridiplantae; phylum Streptophyta; class Magnoliopsida; order Zingiberales; family Musaceae; genus Musa; species Musa acuminata. Next base: position 26,454,909 of record NC_025210.1, read on the forward strand.
TGGCCAAACACAAACCTTAAATTCCTCGGCACATACGCTCCCCTTGATTTATTCTGTATCATCATCCAGGGCACCAGGAAACAGATCATGATAACACCTCCTGTTATCATCATCAACCTAAAACCTGGACCATGCAATCAACTGCACCAGGAAGCGGTACCGTGAACAATCATCCATCGTTAGTTTTGATTCAGGAAAATCTTTCCTGGGTGAGCACAAACGCACATCAAAGTCAGAGACAGCATTCAATGGGTCCATCTGCCTGTCCCTTATCCTTCACTTGAATCGTCACTCTATCTTATCCTGAAAGATAGCAGGAGATCACTAGAGCCATATTCTCTCTCTTCGTCACCTCGATGTCTGCCACAGGTGGCTTTCTGCAAAGCCGTAACTAGAAAATACGAGAGTCTTCTCAAGACTCCACCTCGTTGGCGATAGCTTCTCTCTCTCTCCTCAGAGCATGATGCATGCAAAAGGTTCCAAGCGCTTCCAAACCAGTGGTGACTTGACGTCTCCAGTAACATTAGACGTTCACCGCGCTCTCGCTACTTCGGTCTGGTCCAATTCATCGTCAACCTCTCTCTGGTTGCAAAGAAGAACCTGACTACCTCACAGAAAACTTAAGCAGAGTAAAGGAGGAAACTATGATCTCATCTTCGTAAGTATACATACTACTCATACATGAGAATGGCATCCAACGTGGACCTCACACATTAAACTATTCTGACCTAACGCCGAATGTACTACCCAAAAAGATAAGGAGAATGAATTGTAGAACGAAAGGGAGACTGTTATTGCGAAACAAAATTCCTCAAAGCATACTAAAAAGAACTTATATGCACTTCATTTATGTCCGACGCTGCTTTGATTTGGTTCATGATGTTGCTGAGGGCGGCGCGAGATTGAGGTCGGTTGTACACGCTTTGGTATCCCGGTCACTGAGAACGAGCCGAGACCACCAGGAGACCGGTTTGAACCCGAGCGTGAGCTCGAGGCCGAGCTCGTCCTCCTCGGTCTCGTCCGGCTCTCCCTGGCTTACGTGCGACGCCTCCTCCGCGGTGTCCGCCAAGGACATGCACTCGTTCTCCCGGCACTCACCGCCTTTTCTGTTTCGCTCGACCACTGCAGCGGCGGGCTCGGTCGGGTGGCTGGCCTCCGACTCGTGGCTCCGGGCGCGAGGGAACTCGGGCCGGGTGGTCGCCGTCCTGGCAGCCTTGGAGCCGGTGCGCTTGAACAGGGACCGCGGCTTGTTGACGTTGTGGAGTTCCGCGGCGGTTCTGGGTTTCTTGAAGACGTGGCGGATGTCGCAGGCCTGGAGCGGCGGGGCCGGGGTGGAGGCCGCCGTCTCGGAGGGGATCTGGACGATGGGGGCGCCCTTGAGCACCGCCTCCACTGCTGTCTGGCACAGCTGCCAGTTGCCGGACCACAGCAGCCCGACGGATCCGTAGATTGGGTTGACGATCCGGCCGCAAGCCTCGTACAGCAGGGATCGAAATATGGCTGCAAGAAAGAATCCAAGGATCGGTAGCACGCAAATGAATTCATGAGCAGTGGAAGCGGTAGCACGTACTTAGTAGGAGGAAACACTGACCAGGTTGGAGGTGGTCGGGGACCGCGTTGATGAGGTTCATAAGGCCTGCGCGGCCATAGAACTTGGCGAGGAAGACGGTGGCATTGGCCTGCGACTCGGGGCTCTTGATCCACTGCAGACAGGGGCGGATGCTGCAGTTCTCGCCGCACCCCTTGCGCAGCACGCGGCATCCATTGCAGCTCATCCTCATGGCGCTAATCCTACTCGATTCTAAACCTCCTACTACTGTGAGCAAGAGACAGAAGACAGCATGACTAGGGAGGAAGGACCAAGGGAGAGGGGCGTATATGAGCGTGTTTGCCGTGGATTTCCAATCTTGGCCTCTGGTTTCCAAGGAGCAGGAAAGCGGGTTTCGCACGTTTCTGACGCCAAGATTACCACCAACCCTAAAATAAAAGCAGAGGCAAGTGAGGTGAACCAGCGAGGAGAATGCTATAATTTACCTCCGCGTCCATTGGAAATGGCCCCACTCGCCATTTCCATCTTTGTAGACCACTCAATAGATTACATGAATCTCGCAGAGGGAGACAAGACGAGAAAGGAGCCAAGAGAGAGAGAGAGAGAGAGAGAGACAGGTGGATGACTCGAAGCGCAGCACCTGGCCGATCTGCTTCTCGCCATCAAGTAACGTAAAGAACACAGGTATCACTGACACTTCGTCGTCGTCGGAGGATGAAGGCGGACGTGGAGGCAGGTCGTCGTGGTCACAGCATTCTCTTGGGGAATTTATTCTGTCTTCAACTTACCAGCTGGCCAACCTGCCCTACGATTGGACGCAGTAGGTGAACTACATTCCGGTGCCCCGTGGGTCCCATTTGACCCATTCCCATAATCTTGTGGTTCGGGTTCATCAAATTAGAGCTAAAGGAATCCCAAGTTCTTTAATTCTTTAATTTACATTAATAATCTTCAAAAAATTACTCACATAGGATGAGGTGAATATTGACATCAGACATGGTATTACTTATTGATTAATTTCGATCAAGGACTGTGCAAAACCTTTCATCGACGGATTTGGGATGGAGGGTGGAATTTGAGTCCATTAATTTTATTGCATGATGCGTTTGCGTGCTTCAACTTGTCCGAGGCATGTTCTCACCCACAATGGCGACATCTCCTCCTTCACGGTGTCGTGCCCCCACTCACCGTGAGTCCACCGCTGCCTCACTCCCCGTAAAAGATGGATGAAAGCTCAAGAATACAACCCCACCAAAAGAGACATGACGGTTCCTTCCATCTTCCCCTCAACCAATAATGAAACCTGCTTTTTATTCTTCTCTCAGTAAGAAGAACCCATCACCACTTGCCCACTCGGTTGTGATTGATTCCATACAACCTGGAGAAGAAGAGAGACCCTCACTGAAGAACAATCTATCTTGCAGCAGTCCGTCCCCCTGTTCTACTCTGCTTCTTGCTTGTTCTGCAATCCAATGGGCAGTAGGAGAAGGGAAGTTAAACAAGCATAAATCTGAAAACAGAGGGTTGGCAGATTGTGGGTGGCACTACCTGCACCTGCAAGCTTTGTGCTGCAGCTGCTGCCAATTTAGTGGATGCATTTAGGGGACTGAGGGGGGATGTCGCAGTTTGGAGACCTCACCTTAAGTGATGATTGGTAATCTTATTTAATATATTTTATTAAGCGAATTCTGGAAAAAGATATTCTTTTTTCCATTTTCGGATTTTTTAATTATATATATATATATATATATATATATATGGAATATCCTTTTTCTTTCTTTTCTTTCCTTTTTTTTCTATGGACCTGTTCTGGGTGAGTCAATTCAATTACAATATTTTTAAACTGTATTATTATATTTTTTTAATAATATTAAAAAACCATAATATAATATAATATAATAGTTTTGTATAAATTTTGTAAATACTGTAATACAATATTGATAATGTATTTATATTATGTTACATTAATTTCAACAATACCAGAAATACAAAAACATTATGACACTCTAGTATTTTCTTAAAATTATTGAAAATACTGTAGTATAATATAAAAATATTATAATTACACCAATTCTCTATATGAATCGGTTCATAGAAAAAAAAACAGTAAAAAAAATACAAATCACTATGGTTTTTAGATCAAATTGTTCTTCACTATTTATCCTTTGAAATAAGAAAAAAAAATACAAGTGAACAAGTTGACCTGAATAAAATTGATCCATATATTTATTGATGATTTGGACCGGTTTGGGCCGGTGGGTTGAGTTGGTAATGAACCACGAGCTTTGTTCTAATATGCACCTGGATCAACAACTCCTAGCCCGACCCATTCAATAGGGTTCGACTCATCGCCTACATAAAACCGAGTCCGAGATCTTTGTCCATTACTCGTAGCACGAATCTTAAGGAAACCAATTAACCCCGGTAACTCCGTTAACGCAGGCAGACACCGGTACTAATCGAATTGATGACATCTGTTCGGAGAGGAAAGGGCCATTGATGCTTTACTGTGTGCTGCTGATCTGGTTGATTTCTAGGGTTTGAAGATCTGGATGGGTTGGTCTTTCTCGTGCGGAGATGTCCACCTTGAATTCCATCTTCAATCGAGCCTCCTTCGGGACGAGATGGTTCGTTTTCCTAGATTCATATTCCTGTATTCCCTTCTCTCGTCTTTTTCTTTCTTGGTTTTGTTGGTAGCCTCTCTCCCTTATGACCAGGGAAAGATGGCTGTTCTGGATCTGGTTGCATTATTGATCGTGGCAAATTAGATTGGAATTTTCTGTTTTAATCAATTTGTTTACGACAATTGATTAGGAAAACTTGGCACCTAATTTGTGCTTCTTGGAACTCCCATGACTGATACTTTTAACTAGTTTGAAGAACTTGCAATTACATTTGCGGGTCATTCTTATCTCATGTTCTTGGAATTTTTTGCAGAAAAACATGTTGATGTTTGTGAGGCTTCACTTATTGCCTTAATGTGATTAGAATTAGAAGAAAGAATTGCAACGTTGGTGCTAAAAGACTACGTAGGGAACATGACCAAGCAGAATAAAATTACTTCCACCTGACAGACTTAGTACTGACTCCTAATAGCCTTGAAACCTTCTCTCCATTTTTGCAAAACATATTAAACTAAGGCTGTACCACCAGGAATTATATTATACATCTACCAATATAGTGTATAGACTTGGACTAGAACTAGGCCTAAACTAATTCTAACAATATGGACCCTGATCATATCACATGAACAGTTCAGAAATTGAAAATGTTGAGAATTAAGTCAATCTCAAATGCCATAAGTTGAAGATAAGCCTTCTATTAAACAATGTAGGGCGTAGAGTACTTTGATTCTGCATACTCAGGTTGCCTTCATAGAGTCAAATCAAATCTTAACCCTGAACCATCACTAAATTTGTTTCGTGACTAATAAATTTGTCCAATCTAGAAATGTGATCTGACTTGCGGTGTTTGGGATTGGTCAGCACCCCATACATAATCATTTGTCTCCTAGATCTATAGGTTTGTAGCAAAATTATTTGGTTCACTTGTGATGACACTTGCTCTGTTCGTTGGCAGCTTTTGTTGGTTGCATAATTATTTGGTTCACTTATAATTAAAATTTCTATCTTCTTTGGGTGCTTTTTGTTGGCTATGTTTGCAAATGGATATTTTGTGTTCTATAGGAGGAACATTTACTGAACTTGTTGTCATGGCTATGTCTGACTATGTGCAGCAAGACCTGTTTGAATCTGGCTATATCATTCCTATTTTCATATTGTTGGCTGTGTACTTTTTAAAAATATTCTTTTTAGATTTTTTTAGAAAGTACTCCTATTTTCATAATTCTCTAACAACATCGATTTTTTTTTTTTTTGCCTGATATCTGGAATACCATAGACATCTACCCCTTTTTCTTTTTCTATGAACCGATTCATATGGTGAATTGGTCTAATTATAATATTTTTACAATATACTACAGTATTTTCAATAATAGTAAGAAAACACCATAGTGTCATAATGTTTTTTGTACTTCTGGTATTGTTGAAAATTGAAATTACTATAACATAATATAAATACATTATAAACATTGTATCACAGTATTTATAAAATTTATTCACAAGTATTATATTATATTACATTATAGTGTTTTCTTAATATTATTGAAAATACTATAATACAGTCTGAACAGGTCCATAGAATAAGGAAAGAAAAAAGAGGAAAAAGGATATTTTAAGCATTAGGAAATTTTTTTTAGAAAATTCTAAAAATAAAAAACACTTCCCAAGCAAATAGAATACCTTTTTCCAGAATTCATCTAATAAAATATATTAAATAAGATTACCAATCATCACTTAAGGTGAGGTATCCACACTGCGGCATCTCCCCTCAGTCCCCTAATTGCATCCACTAAGTTGGCAGCAGCTTCAGCACAAAGCTTGCAGTTGCAGATAGTTCCCACCCACAATCTGCCAGCCCTCTGTTTTCAGATTTATGCTGGTTTTTCTTCCCTTCTCCTACTGCCCATTGGATTGCAGAACAACCAAGAACAGAGTAGAACAGGGGGGCCGGACTACTGCAAGATAGATAGTTTCTTCAGCTAGGGTCTCTGTTCTTCTCTGGGTTGTAGAGAATCAATCACAACCAAGTGGGCATGTGGTGATGGTTTCTTCTTACTGAGATAAAAATAAAAAGCAGGTTACATCATTGGTAGAGAGGAAGATGGAGGAACCCTCATCTTTTGGTGGGGTTGTGATCTTGAGCTTTCATCCATCTTTTACACGGAGTGAGGCAGCAGTGGACTCATGGTGAGTGGGGGTACGACACTGTGAAGGAGGAGATGTTGCCATAGTGGCTGAGAACATGCCTTAGACAAGTTGAAGCAAGCAATTACATCATGCAATAAAATTAATGGACCCAATTCCACCATCCCCAATTACGTCGATGAAAGGTTTTGCACAGTCCTTGATCAAAATTAATCAATAAGTAAATACAATGTCTGCAGTCAATATTCTCCTTATCCTATGTGAGTAATTTATGAAGATTATTAATGTAAATTTCTGTTACATGTTTTGCGGATATTCCTAATAAAAATTTTGATTTGCGATGAAGAAAGGATTCAAGCACAAATAGATTTATAATAATCTGTCAAAGTCTTTTTCAATTAAGCTATCCAATGCCTTCAATCAAATCTTATAATTGAGGATGAAAAAGAGTACAATGTATTTAAATTCCAATTTTGAAGATAGAGATGCATCTAATTAATCCTTTTGCTTAGTGGGATAAAAAGAAAATAATTAAACAACTTGGGAATACTTTAGCTCTAACTTGATGAATCTGAACCACAAGAATATGGGAATGGCAGGGATGGGTCCATCCTGGTGGGTCAAATGGGACCCATGTGGTACTGGCTTGTAGTTCACTTACTGCGTCCAATTGCAAGGCAGGTTGGCCAGTGGGGAACATGAATACTCCTCAGAATAAATTCCCCAATGTTTGTGAGGCTTCACTTATTGCCTTATTGTGAATAGAATTAGAAGAAAGAATTCAGCATTGGTGCTAAAAGACTATGTAGGGAACATGACTAAGCAGAATAAAGTTACTTCCACCTGACAGACTTAGTACCGACTCCTAATAGCCATGGAAACCTTTTCTCCATTTTTGCAAAACATATTAAACTAAGACTGTACCACCAGGAATTATACTGTACATCTACCAATATAGCATATAGACTTGGACTAGAACTAGGCCTAAACTAATTCTAACAATATGGACCCTAATCATATCACAAAAACAGTTCAGAAATTGAAAAAAACTTGAGAAGTTAATCTCGAATGCCATAAGTTGAAGATATGCCTTCTATTAAACAACGTAGAATGTAGAGTTCTTTGATTCTGCATACTCAGGTTGCCTTTATAGAGTCAAGTTAATCTTAACCCTGAACCATCACTAAATCGTTTCGTGACTAATAAATCTGTCACAATCTAGAAATGTGATCTGACATACAGTTTTTGGGATCGGTCAGCACCCCATACGTAATCATTTGTCTCCTAGATCTATAGGTTTGTAGCAAAATTATTTGGTTCACTTGTAATGATACTGGCTCTGTTCATTGGGAGCTTTTGTTGGTTGCAGAATTATTTGGTTCACTTGTAATTAAACTTTCTATCTTCTTTTGGTGCTTTTTGTTGGTTATGTTTGCAAATGGATATGATGTGTTCTAAAGGAGGGACATTTACTGAACTTGTTGTCATGGCTATGTCCGTATATGTCCAGCAAGACCTGCTTGAATCTGGCTATATCACGAATTAAATTACTTCGAAATAAGAGAGAGTTGCAGCTCAAACATATGCGCAAGGAAATATCTCAGTATATTCAGACTGGTCAGGAAGCCATTGCTCGAATTAGAGTAAGTGTATAATTGACATTAACTAAACTACATTGTTGACTCTCTACTTAATTAGCTATCTTTGTTCTGTCAGTTATGGTTAGTTATGGTTAATCCTTAGGTGGAGAATATCATCCGTGAACAAAATATCCTGGCTGCCTATGAGATTATAGAACTATTCTGTGAATTTGTTCTTGCACGTGTTCTGATTCTCGAAACCCAGAGGTTTGTTATTTTATGCTATTTCATTTATACCCTTCTATTATTTTCTTACTTTTTTGGACAAACTATTCTTATAACCTTGCTTGCTTTTATGGTTTCATGATTATTTATTGAACTAGGGATACATAGAGAAGAAGACAAAGGCTTAGTGTCATAATCTTTCTTCTCTTAGCAGAAAGTTCATTTATCACTGTTGCTGAATGTTGCATTATGCTTGTTTTGAAGTAGTATTGTTCATCCCCAAGTAGGATGCCAAATAATGAAGGGGAAGATAGGATAAATTAAACTGGCAGTTACCTCGTTTCTAATCAATAATCCATCTACAGACACCTTGGGTTAGTTGATTTTGCTCATATGATGGTTTTTAAATATAATACAGCTGAACATGAAGCTGAAAATGTTATTTACATTGGTTGATGTCCGTTACCTTATTGTCCGGTGAAACACAACCATATAGAACATCTCCTTTATGTATGATCTCTCTTCCACATCCACCACATATAGGGAGTCTCCACAGCCTTGGAGTACCAGAATGGATGTCTCAGATTTGATGCTAATAAAAAAAACTTTTTAAAATGGCAATTCGATATAAGAAAAGTTCAGTATTCTTATTCATTTTGAATTTTGAATATAACAGTATATTTTACAAAAGAAACATCCACTGATAGGTTAAGTGAATCCAGTGTGTTTATAATTTGATTCTAATGGTTTGATACGATGCACACTCCATGCTGTTATGGAATGTTAGGAAAATGGGTTGTTGTCTGCACCAAGGAAAGCCTTCTCACAATATATCTGTTGTGGCTGGCACAGTCGGTGCCATTCACCGATTAGGCAATGACACCTTTGATGCAGTTGTGCCAATGAACAAAAAATATAAAAAGAAGGAACAGAACAGAAAGGAAGAAAGAGCAAGGAACTCAAGTTTCTTTGATTAATAAAGCTGGTGAACACATGATTGGTCCTCCTTTCCTTGTTGAGGCATGTAAATGTTTGATGATGTTGTATGCTAGAGAAATGGAATTGCAAAATCAGAAATTCATTACTGTATATTAAGAGATGAAGCAAGAGGAATGACTTTTTTTTTCTTTTTTCAGACAGCAGCTGACGACACTGCATTCCCAATGAACAATGACAAACAAAATTTAACTCCCTAAGTAGAAATTAGAAAAAGAGAAATAGAAACTAGAAATTAAACATGTCTCACTTTCTCTCTTTTTCTTTTTATCTTCTGACTATCATCACTGTCCTTACATTCGAACTGCTTCAGTTCAGTCCAGGACTTCAATGATTGAAATTAAACATATTGAAGGTTTATAGCCTAAGACTACTGATTTTGAGCTGATGTTATGTGCTTGTATAGCATCAGATTGAAATAATATAAAACAATTCTATCTGCTATAGTATTTACTTACTAAATCTTCTGACTTCAAGATTAGATAACAAACATAATAAAAAAATAATTTGATAACAAACATAAGGTTTAAGTGAGTCTTTTCTACACACCCAGTGAAATATTAAAATTGTCCATGATTTAGCATCAGTTGAGGGCTTAAGTAGCAATAGAGTTAGGTAAATGGAAGCAGCTGCTTGAATTTAGAGGCACATAAGCTTGGATGGCAATAAAGGAACAATTTGTGAAAACAATATGTTTTATTACTCAGTTCTTATTTAGAGAGATCAGTCTTTCTTTGACTTTATACACAAATCATTCTTGCTGTCATTCTTTTACTGCAAATTTTCAGTGTGATCTATCATGGTCCTAGGATGAGTTCATTCAACTTCGTAGAAGAGATCGCAGAGAAGTTATTGTGTTTTCAAAATCTAAGCTACATATATATAGAAGTTAATTGTAAGGTACATTAGTTTAACGAAAGATAGAAGGGTTCACTTTTAGGGTAGCTTGGCAAGGAACATCAAAAAGACAAAAAGTCCTGGTTGGACCCTCCGAGCAGCAGTCATGGCATGACATGTCAGAAATTGCCTTGCCACTGCCAGCTGTTGCCTCAATTGTGAGCCATTGAACGAACTGATGAGATCTGCTAAGTGTTCAATGATGAATACCTGGCATTAGATGTTGCTGGCCTCTGGTACAACCACCTTAATGGTGAAAGACACAGACTAACTCTTTCAAGGTATAAAGGATCATGACTTTTGCAAAGCCATGTGTTGGATATCTATTTGTTGGATTACTAGCCTCAGCCAAATGGAGTCATACTATCTGAAACCTCTAATCTGTACTGTTACAGTTGGTAGTACAAATAATAACACCTCCATGGAACATAGGCTATAGAAGAGGATACAAGGATCTGTATTCTCTTTATTCATTCAATTTCACCTTGAAGTTTATCTTCAACAATAAGTTATGCTTGCAATCTAAATTTATACTTATCCGAAGTCCTTTACTAAGTTGAAGATTCCTGTACTTAATGTTGTTGCTGTACTTGTAATATCAGGGTCAGAATTGTTTGGCATTTAATGTATAGTTGTTATATCCATTTAATAGGGCTTGCCCAGTAGAATTGCAGGAGGCTGTTGCCAGTATCATCTTTGCTTCTCCAAGATGTTCTGATTTGCCAGAGTTGCTCCATATCCGAAACTTATTTTTCACAAAATATGGTAAGGAGTTTGCTGCAGCAGCATCTGAGTTGCGGCCAGAAAGCAATGTCAATCGCATGGTAAGAAACACATTTTATCTGGTGCTTGTTGCTGACTTAATAATCGACCTTCTGCAGTAACTTCTACAGATTATTGAGAAGCTTACAGTGACAGCTCCACCTGCAGAGTTAAAGGTAAAGGTTTTAAAAGCAATTGCACAAGAGTACAATCTAGAGTGGGACTCATCAGACACTGAATCAGAATTAAATAAAAAACATGAAGACTTGCTGGTAAAGCCTTTACACTAGTTGTTTTTGATGTTTTATTTATTATCTGCATAAATCATCTATGTATTGTGGATCAAGGTGCTTTTTGAAGTTGTGATTGCTGCTTCTAAAACTTGGAACTCTTCCAACCCTGACTAGGCTGCCAAACAGTTTTTTATTTGGAAATTACCATATCCTGGTTCACATCAGCTCTTATTTTGGTCTGTTGTACCAAAACATCAGTATATTTAGAGGACATGTTTGCTAGTGAAGGTGAAACGATCTCCCATCTTTTCTAGTAATCAAACACAACAACAGCAGTGACGGTGATGGTGGCAGTGAGGGTGACATTAAAGCTCTGAATCCAAGCTCGTGTGAGCTGTGGCTAAGAAGAATGGAGGACACAGGCTCAAATTAGGGAAAAAACTGTTGGACAACTTGCACAACTAGAAAAGAAAAGAAAAAGATTTTACTTTATTAATAAGTGGTATGTTTTGAATCCATTCTCTTGCAAAATCTTTGAAAATGGAGAGTTTCTATAGATTTATACACCACATTATAACTGTCTATTTTATTTATTCGTCAATTCACAATTCTGTACTCTTTTGGACAGTGCATATCATAGATGTAATGTTTAAGATAGTCAAGCTATTAGCTAAGGTCACTTGATAATAATTTGTCAATGTCACGGACTTAGCTGGAATTGCCTAAGTCATGAGGCACCCTTGCGGCCAAGACGCGAACTTAGCTTGAGTTGCCTAAGTCGCTACGCACCCTTGCGCCAACTTCTCGGACTTAGCTGGGATTGCCTAAGTCTTGAGGCGTCCTTGTGACATATGCGTCCGCAAAGGTTTAGCTTAGTTGCAACCTCGTACAGGTCCTGAAGGATCTGTAAAACAGAAAGTTGATTAGATTGAAAATGAGCGACGGACAAGTCCTAACGTCTCACAAAGAGGTAAGCTTTATAAGCAATTCAGCAAGCACCTTGTGTGCACAGGAGAAAAGAGAGGAAGGAGGAAAACAAAGACTTTAGAAGGTAGAACGAATAGTTGCAAGTCCACAAACAACTGCTCATCGGGTGCCGAGCACGAAGGTAAGTTCCCGTCAAGTCAACGTACGAACTTGTGAAGATTTTTCAACGCCTGACAATATTCCGAAGCCCCATCCAGCCCTGTGCCACCCGAGGGGTTCCAGGGTGCTGAGATGGTTGACGTTTTAGGCGCTGTAGTGGGCTGCAGAAAACAGCCCGCGACACGTGAAAACAGAGCCATTTTGGGGCTTTTTGGCCTGGCGCGGTGAGCGGTCGCACTGCAGCGCTGCAACCTGTTCGAACATGTATTTTTACAAGCAAAACACACAAAACCAAGGCAAAATAGGTTGTTCAAGCATGCAAAAGCGACAAACGGTTCGTTGAACGAAGTTGTTGCGAGTGTGCGACGACCGTTCGTGACATTCTCCCCCACTTAAACTGTCGACGCCCTCGTTAACGCTTGTTGGTAGTTGTTGATGATTGCTTCTTCATGTCATAGGGTATCTTCGGGCTCCCAACTGGCTTCAGTTCGGGGAAGCTTTCGCCACTTCACCAAGCACTCGGTCTGCTTAGCTCCATTGGGTAGCTTTATCTTACGATCTGCCAGAATGGTTTCAACTTGCTTTTCGTATAAGGCTCTGGTGGGGGATAGCCGAGTTGGAACACTTCGAGAAGCATTTTGCGGATCTGAGTGGTAGGCTTTCAAGTTGCTGGCGTAAAAAACATTGTGAATTTTGAGCCATGCCAGCAGCTGTAACCTGTAGTAGACGTTACCCACCCTACTGATAATTAGGAAAGACCCTTCATACTTACGCACTAATCCTTTGTGTATTTTGTTCCTAAAGAATTGGAGTAATGCTGGTTGGAGCTTCACCAAACACCAAATCGCCGACTTTGAACTCCTGCGGTCGCCTTCCCAAGTTGGCCCACTTCTTCATCTTTTTGGCCGCCTTCTCCGAGTAAGCCGGCGCAATATTTGCATTTCAGTGTCATTCTTTTGCAAAGCGATATGCTGACGAACTACTCTCAGTATATCCGATAGCTAAGGTATGAGAAGTCGACGGTTGTTGTCCTGTAATGATCTCGAAGGGGCTCTTGTTGGACACAGAGCTCCGTTGCAAGTTGTAGGAGAATTGGTCTATGTCCAATAGCTTCACCCAATCTCGTTGGTTGGCACTCACGTAGTGCCGAAGATACTGCTCCAGGAGCAAGTTTATCCTTTCGGTTTGGCCATCCGTTTGGAGTGGAGGCTTATGGAGAAGTATAGCTTAGACCCCAACAATTTGAATAGCTCGGTCTAGAATTGTCCCAGGAACCGAGCGTCTCGATCACTGATAATATTATGCGGGTTTCCCCAATACTTCACCATATTCTTCATCATCAGCTTGGCCGCCTCTTCTGCTGAACAGTGTAGAGGTGCAGCAATGAAAGCTGCATACTTTGAAAATCGATTGACCACCACGAGTATCGATCTGAGTCCCCCTACCGTCGGCAAGCTTGATATGAAATCCAAGGAAATGCTCTCCCACGGCCTTTCTGGTATGGGCAACGACTCCAAAAGTCCCACCGACTTCCGCTGCTCCAACTTATCTTGTTGGCAAGCGAGGCACGTTCGAATATATTCCTCTACATCAGTACCCATCTTTGGCTAGTAGAAGGCCCTCTCCACGAGAGCCAAGGTTTTGTGAATGCTTGGATGTCTAGCCCACAGGGAATCGTGACACTCTTTTAAGAGCTCACGCCTCAATTTGTCCATTCAAGGGACATAAACCCTATTCCCTTTTGTGTAAACGAGTCCCTCCTGGATCCAAAATCATCATGCCTTGCCTTCTTTGATGAGCTGCATCAGGGTTATTGCTTGGGTATCACTATACAGTCCATCCCTGATCTTGGAAAGGAAGTTGGAGTGCAATTGACTTGCTTGGCCTTTGTCCTCCAATTGTACGACATTCACACGCTCCACTTTCCGACTTAATGCATCGGTCACGATATTTGCCTTTCCGGGCTTGTACTCCATTGCCATATCAAACTCAGTCAAGAAGTCCTGTTATCATGCTTGCTTTGGGGAGAGTTTCTTCTGAGTTTGGAAATAGCTCAAAGCGATGTTGTCTGTCCTCAGCACAAATCGCGATCCAAGAAGATAGTGTCGCCAAACTCGTAGACAGTGGACCACCACTGTCATCTCTTTCTCGTGCACTGGATACCGCCGCTCGGTCTCGTTGAGCTTGCGGCTCTCGTAGGCCACCGGATGACCCTCCTGCATGAGTACTCCCCCAATAACGAAGTCTGAAGCATCTGTATGGACTTCGAAGGGCTCCCCATAGTTCGGCAATTTGAGCACCGATTCTTCCAACACAGCAACCTTCATATCTTGGAACGCAGCTTCACATTTATTAGGCCACCTCCAACGCTGCTCCTTCTTAAGCAACTCCGTCAGTGGAGTTCCACGCTTTGAGTACCTTGCTATGAAGCGTCGATAATAGTTGACGAAACCAAGGAAGGATCTCAGCCCTGGTACCTTCTTTGGAGTTCGCCATTTCGCAACAGCTTGCACCTTCGATTTATCCATCCAAATGGAACCATCACCGATTCGATGCCCCAAGAATAAGATATCTGTTTGAGCAAAGTAGCACTTTTCCCTTTTCACGAACAAAGTGTTCTCCCTGAGAACCTTGAAAATCGTTCGAAGGTGCTCCATATGCTCCTCGAGCGTTTGGCTGTAGACGATGATATTGTCCAAGTAGACAACCACGAACTTATCCAAATACTCATTGAATAGTTGGTTCATAAGAGTGCAAAACGTGACTGGAGTGTTGGTTAAGCCGAAAGGCATCACCAAGAATTCAAACGCTCCATACCTAGTCACGCGGATAGTCTTTGCTTCGTCGCCTTCAGCAATGCGCACCTGTCAGTACCCCGATTGGAGGTCAAGTTTAGAGAAATACTTGGCTTTGCCTAATTGGTCGAACAAGTCCTCAATGAGCGAGATTGGATACTTTTTCTTCACCGTTACTTTGTTAGGGCTTGATAATTGATGCATAGTCGGAGGCTCTCATCTTGTTTCTTTTGTAAGAGAACTGAAGCTCCGAAGGGTGCCTTAGAACTACGGATGAGACCACCGCTTAGCAGTTCACCTAACTGCTTTCTGAGCTATGCCAACTTTGGAGGGGGTATACGGTAGGGTGGTCTCACTGGAGGCTTCACTCTTGGCTCCAGCTCGATGTGATGATCCACGCCTCTGCGTGGCAGCAGAGTCTTCGGCAACTCGGGTGACATAACATCTGCGAACTCCTTCAAGACATTCGCCACGACAATAGGTTCATGAATGGCCCTCTTGTCGAGTGGCTCTAGCTTTATAGCAGCCATGAATGTTAATTCACCTTTTCGTATCCCTTTCTTCAGTTGTAATGCCGATATCTGTTGGGGTTCCCTGGTTCCTCTCTGAGAGACGGGAACCACACGGGGGTCGTCACCTCCCATCATACATAGAGAGTTTAGGAATGACATTGGCACCAACTTCGCCGTGTGCATGAATTGCATTCCAAGAATCACTTGGAAGTCGTCCAGTGGCACCGCTATCATGTTTGTGCTCCCGCTCCATGTTCCGATCTTGAGGGGAACTTACTTTATCAACCCGGAGATTCGCTTGGCCTCCAAGTTCACCGCCTTTATTCGACTTGGGTTCTTCTCCAAGATCAGCCCAAGTCGTTTTGCTTCTCAATCGACAATAAAGTTGTGGGTAGCGCTCGTGTCCACCATTGCACGGGTCGTTTGGCCATTGAGCTTAATGTCTATGTATATCAACTCGTTACTTCTTGCTTTTTGTGGTCTTGTCTTCATGTTCTCCCCCACTTGACCCCGCATAGTGTTCAACAAACGCATTGCCCCCATTCGGGGTCCTTGCGACTCCTCATCGTCATTGCTGGATTCTGAACTACTCGAACTAAGAGCGACAGTCTTGCCCTTGTCTGATTTGGCGGGGATGGATGAAAGCTGTTAAAGCATTGAGCGCATGTTTTTGTGGGCACTCCCTCACCATGTGTGGCCCTCTGCACAAGAAGCATCCGCCAGGTTTCGGGGCCTTGTCTTTTGAGCTTGGCCCTTTGTGGGAACTCTTCTTCCTTTGTTCGCCTCCGGGCTCCTTCCCTCGAGAATATTTTGGAGGGCGATTTCCTGAAGATAGTTTCCTTTTTCCCGGGTCCTCAAAGGAAACAAAGTTGGTGAGCCTTTCTGCGGCAGCAATTGTCCCGATCACATCAGTGACATTCCTTCGATGTAGTTCTTGTTGAGCCCATGGTTTCAAACTATCGAGAAGCTGAATAGCTTATTCTTCTCGGACATATCCTGTATGTCCAGCATTAGCGCAGAAAATTGCTTCACGTAGTCTCGGATGGAAGTACTTTGGCGAAGTTGTCTTAACTTTCTCCTTGCGACGAACTCTGTGTTCTCAGATAGAAATTGAGTTCTCAACTCTCGCTTTAAGTCCTCCCATATGTCCACCCGACACCGACCTTGTTGGATCTCCTCCCAATGGGTTCGTCACCAAAGTTTTGCATCCCCATTCAAATACATGATTGCTATCGAAACTTTGGTTTCTTCAGAATCAAGCCTCGTAGCTCAAAAGTATTGTTCTGTGTCGAACAAGAAATTCTCGAGCTCTTTAGCATCTCGGGCACCTCTATAACAATTCGGCTCGGGTGCCCTCAAGTTTTGTGGCGGCACAACGGGGGTGTTGCTTCCTCCCGCATTCAGTGCCCTTGTGAGCATGGTCATACTGGAAGTGAGTTCTGCCACGACTTCCTACAGATGTTGCACGGAGTCTTTAGTGTCGTCCGATAGTCGATTGACTAGGGCCTCGACCTTGTCGATTTGGGATTCAGCTTCTTCTTATGAGCTCTCTACCCCAAGAAACCTTCGTTGGCCTTGGTAGAGTTCCTCCAAGCTCACTTCAAGAACATCCAAGCGGGTTTCCGCCGCTGTGAGTCTCTCCTTGTGGCTCTTCTTCCCGGTTGGCGCTCCAGATTACGCCTCCTCCGCTCGCGGAGAATAGCCAATTTCTCGCTCATCATGTTCGCTACCACAATCCTCCAAAGCAGCTCCAACGACATGAGAGCGAGTTTGCAGTTGCAGCCCACCTACGGCTACTTGGGGCAAAAGTCCAGCTTGCCCCGCCTTGCTTGATTTGTCACGATGCTTTGCCATGGCGAAATTGTAAAGTTCCTTCGCTGCTTGCTCGAATTGCTTGCCCGCTCTAATACCATAATGTCACGGACTTAGCTGGAATTGCCTAAGTCGTGAGTCACCCTTGCGGCCAAGACGCGAACTTAGCTTGAGTTGCCTAAGTGGCGACGCACCCTTGCACCTCGGACTTAGCTGGGATTGCCTAAGTCTTGAGCCGTCCTTGCGACATATGCGTCCGCAAAGGTTTAGCTTAGTTGCAACCTCGTACAGGTCCCGAAGGATATGTAAAACAGAAAGTTGATTAGATTGAAAATGAGCGACGGACAAGTCCTAACGTCTCGCAAAGAGGGAAGCTTTATAAGCAATTCAGCAAGCACCTTGTGTGTATAGGAGAAAAGAGAGGAAGGAGGAAAACAAAGACTTTAGAAGGTAGAACGAATAGTTGCAAGTCCACAAACAACTGCTCATCGGGTGCCGAGCACGAAGGTAAGTTCCCGTCAAGTCAACGTGCGAACTTGTGAATATTTTTCAACGCTTGACAATATACCGAAGCCCCATCCAGCCCTGTGCCACCCGGGCGGTTCCAAGGTACTGAGATGGTTGACGTTTTGGGCGCTGTAGTGGGCTGTAGAAAACAGCCCACTGACACGGACTTAGCTGGTTTTGCCTAAGTCGTGCGGCACCCTTGCGTGTCCATCCGCAAAGGTCAGCCTCCCCGAAGCCTCCCATTGTCCCTTAGGACCATCAAAAGAGAGAACGGGTTAGAGAGAACGCCTCAAACGGGATCCACAAGCAAACATGTCCGAAAAACACTTCATAGACAATGCAAATTACAAACAGACTTTACAAGCTCTGAACAGTGGCACAACAAAGGGTAAAATGGTCCATTACAGACCGAAAAGTTCTCACACGTGTCCACATGACACAACCTTTATTTACAAGCCTAAAGAGGCCACCACCCAACTAAAATGGGACTTATAAGCCTTCGGCCGCCCCTTTACATTCTGTACAGGGCATGAACATGCCAAAAGACACGGACACACATAAGCATTACATCCAACATCTTGTTGAGAAGTTTGTCCGTGACACCACGGCACGCGAAAACGGAGCCATTTTGGGGCTTTTTGGCCCAGCGCGGCGAGCGGCCGCACTACAACGCTGCAACCTGTTCGAACATGTATTTTTACTAGCAAAACACACAAAATCAAGACAAAACAGGCTGCCATGTCTCTATTCAAACATGCAAAAACGACGAACGGTTCGTTGAACGAAGTTGTTGCGAGTACGCGACGATCGTTCGTGACAATGAGGACCTCATTTAAATCTTTCATACCATAAGCTAGCAGCCCTTTTTTACCTTTTGAACTATTTTCTTAATGTTATTACAGCAGCATTCAATTTCAGTTTGCAGTGTAATGTATACTAATTTCAATTAGTAATATGTTTGTCAAAGCACTTAAATTGTAGCATAAAACAGGCCATATACTGCAGTGTCTCATGTATACGTGACTATCAATGTTATGCTTTTATCCTATTTTACTCTCTTCTTGTAACCATCTCCTCTGGTTATTAACATATCATCTGCAAATGTAGGATGGGTTGAATCATATGGAGTTGCAGGCACCTGTAATTGAGAGCTCCACTAATCCTTCACCCAGGGATGGAGTATTTGTTTCATCTGATAAAGGGAAGCCAGATCAACTGCCACAATCTCCTACCCCTTCGATTAATAGCCCTTCCTTGCTCACGAACAAAACTTCTTCAACTGTTGCTGACAAAGAAGATGCAGCAACTAGTGAAACCGAAGCACCATCTGTTAACCACAGATCATGTTCAAGAAGTTCATCTGATGTCTTGGAGAAAGCACGAGCTGCTATTGCTTCGGCTGATCGTGCATCTGCCGCTGCACGCACTGCTGCTGAGCTTGTGAAGGTCAAACTGCCTCACCAATCTGGCAATTTCAGCCAGTGCAATTAGGCAGACTGTTATTTGCTGGTTGAACTTCAGCAAGCAAGATAAGCTTAAAAGGATCAAGAGAAGTCTATTCTCTGATTACTTTATCAATGTAATGTGTATCTACGACTGTATGTACAATAAAAGATATCATCCGATAAATCTTCAGAGAAGACCCTGTCAGTATTGGAAGTTAATATTGTCATTGTAAGGTATGTTAATGTTAGACGAGCTTTTTTGAGGTTACTACTTTGCCTCACAGAAAAAAAAAAAAAGGTTTCATGTGTGGCACCAACGTACCATCCGAAAATAGTACGAAATGGTTGGTTTGATGTACCATATGTATCGATTAATACATATGATATACTGTACCATCCGAAACACTATAAAATGGATGATACATAATGGTCCCAGCAATCGGTATGAAGATTAATCTGTTTCAAGCAGTATGGTGAAATATGACTTGGTGGGTATCGATCGGTACAATATACGTACGATCGTGGGTCGGTTACAGCTAAAATTTGATCGTATTGAAAATATAAATTCAAATTTTCCTTCAAATAAGTTAGAATTTTTATTCATTTATGGTTAGATATTTTTATTTTTATTTAGAAATAATTTATACACTGATAAATTAGGATACAAGATTCTAAAAATGATTTTTTATTTTTCGATCATTTGTCGACTTTTTTTTCTATCAAAATCAATGTGTATCGCCCTATCAACCAATAACTCCGCCCAACGACCCTTACCGTGAACGGACAGGTCCTTAGGTGGCAGAACATCTGTTTCGGCCAAGGAAGGAAACACGCGTCCCGTTTCAGAAGACAGGTGGGGGCCTCACACTGTTTAACATCGCCACGTGGCATCACATGTCGTGTGTGCATCACCTCCTCTGCCTGCTTCCTGTTCGTGTTGGTGCATAAACTTAGCGCATGGACCAAACCAATCGTCACCCTCCACATCTCCTGTACGTCGTATGAAACCGAAAAAGCATGAGACCTTTCCTTATTATCCATCATCTAGTCACGTCAAGCGACTCATACAACGTAGACTCCTCGTTGTGCTGCTGAAGACCACTTGACGACAGAGAGCGCTGACTCCATCGTTGCTGGTCCTCATCTTGGACTTGAGAGGATGGCATCTGAGGTCTGACGTACGTTTTATAGGTTTTAAGACCAAAAGGACAAAACGCTCTTTGGGTTGGTTTAATAAGGTGACATGATCTCTCATGGTGTGGTACATGAACCCACACGTTAGGCGTGTGAAAGACGAGATCGTACCTGACATGTTGGTACGATGGGAAAAAATATGGTCGTATATCAATAACTATATGACCAACCGATACTCTACTTTAGAAGATTAAGATTAAATCATAATATGTTTAAATAATGCTATTATAGATTAAAGGTGCCATCTAATAATATAACTTTAGAGTAGTGATCTGAGGATCACACCACATATTTACTTGTGTGCGGTGGGCCCCAGTCTACCTCTGTCACGTAAGGGTAACTTTGGTGGGATCATTCTGGGGGCACGAAATCGGGAATTCCAGTTTCCTTTCCTCGAATTCGTTATGGGGGGGCACCGATTGGTCACCAAATTTTCTTCCTCTCACGCAGGGAGTCCGGAGACCCTCGGCGGGCCCCAGTCTAACTCTGTCACATAAGGTTAAAGTTGTTGGGGTCGTTTTGGGGGCACGAATCGGGACTCCAGTTTCCTTTCTCGAATTCGTTACGAGGGGTAACTGATTCCTCCTCTCGTCATCTATTTGGTCTCTCTCAACTTTTCGTCTTGGTTGCATCTGTCCATTGTATTGCATTAACGTTGGCCTCTTCGATTCATTTGTCTCCGCCATCGACCGAGGTTGAGGAGGAGGAAGAGGAACGATGAGGTGGGAGGGAGTGGACGAGGATCTCGCGAGGATGGTGTCGGAGACGAAGCTGGACCAGGCGCGCGAGCGTAGGAAGGTCCGCGAGGCCTTCAAGGACGTGCAACTTAACATCGATCATTACCTCTTCAAGGTATGATTGGCCGGACGATGATGATGATGATGATGTTGTTGTTGTTGTTCTTTGCCCTCCCCTGTTAAGAAAAGTACCACAAGATTCCCGTAACTAGTCATTGATATCGAGATCTGATGCGTTTCATTGAATATGGCTATTAGTTGATAATTTCTTGAGGTTCAGTGCATTAGAAAATTACTGCATCAATCGTCAGGTTGTTTGATTGTGAAGGGTACGACGACATGGATTGATTTTTAAGCATAAGATTGTGGAAATTGTGTAAGAAAGGACAAGGAAACCTTATGGACCCAAAGAAAAGGGAGAAAAAAAAGTTAATTTTGGATTAACATGCCCCCTTTCTAATTTGGCTTCTTGGTGTGTAATTTTTGATTAACATGCCCCCTCTACCTGGGGAATGATATTCCTTTTTGTCTTCCTTTCTAAAAAATGGAACGATCGTTCTTTTACTTCTTTCCTTTTCTGATTTGAATCTTCCACAATCTCTGCTTCCTGGTTATATTAGCTCAAACTCGAATCGTTGATGTAAGATTCTGAAATGTGTTTTCAGATTCTGATCGTATAGAACATGGTCTGTGATGAGGAGCCTTTGATATAATTGACGAGGTTATTGCTTTGTAATATTTGGACTCTTTATTGAATTCTCTTAGGACAATTTGGAAATGCTTTTCTTCTTCTGAAATCTTCGAGATTCATCAATGACAATTAACTGTAATTTCTTCCTATCGTTACCTGCAGGCAAATCATACTGGACTGAGGACAAAAGAGGTGAAACATTTGATCTTATTACCGTGTATTTAGTACTGTTAAAAATGGAGTCTGGATGGTTATTGCAAATTTGCTATTCTTATGACAGCCTGTTATGGATATTCTTCTTGGAGAAAAAGAAAATGCTTCTATGCAATTCCAATGTTCTCCTTCTATGTTTCCTTTTTTTTTTTCTTTTTATCTGACCCACACTTATTAAGCAGAAATCCTAATTGGATGACTGCCTCCAAAATATTTATAAGAAACTGCTAATGCAATTCAAACCAAACTAGATCATAATGCCTACTTGCTGATGGTTACTATCCTCAATTTAGTCATTTTTTTTTCTATGATTCATTCAGCTTATTTTAGAAACCTGCAATGTTGGTAGGTCCACAAAACTGTGTGTAGAAATTAGAAGTCCTTCTATTTAAGATTCTTGCTTGAAATGGATACCAATGTAGTATCTTACATACAGTCATATGAGGTGAATGCCAGAGGTATAGAAATTTTCTCCAAAAGCTGGCTTCCGGAGAACTCCTCTATTAAGGCTCTTGTTTGTTTCTGTCACAAATATGGAGACACCTGCACTTTTTTCTTTGAAGGTATGCAGAAATTCGTAGTTTTCTCATATACCCTGTTTCTGATGAAGATCTACATGTCTCTTAATTGGTACACATGCATGCCTTAGGTGTTGCTATGAAGCTAGCGTCATGTGGATATGGAGTTTTTGCTATGGATTATCCTGGATTCGGTCTCTCAGAAGGTCTTCATGGTTATATACCAAACTTTGATTGCCTTGTAGATGATGTCGTCGAACATTTCTCCAAAATCAAAGGTAGAACGCTTTCACCAGTAATATGCACTGATTTGCAATTTTTTAGAGCTTCTTTTTTTGTAAAATCAATTGAAATATCTCGATCAAAGGTAAATTTACTGCAACACCTTCTAGAAACATGAGTTTATGCAATATCACATTGCTGGTATCGTGTTTTTTCTAACTACTGAATGCATTCCATATCGACTTAGACCCAAGTGAAAAAAAGGAAAAGAACAATGCCAGATATGGAACATGAGAGCAATATATCTATCTAATTAATGTTTAAGTTTTTTAATTGGAATATTACAAAGACACATTTTGGAAACTGCTGGAGCTCTATTCAAAAGGATATATGAGCTGTAACCATGCTTTAGTTTTCCCCGCAAACGGTTCAAAATAAAGTTATCCATATGTTTGTTGCCTTTGCTTAAGACAACAACCAAATGCTGCTGGTTATCTGGATTATGAATTCCAGAATTTTGTGTGATGAGATGGAGCCTCGGTCTCTGGAACCAGCCTCTTCAAGTGCATCAAAGACCAGTGGCAGAGCCATATGTACTATTGAGTTCAGTTCTTGTATCTTAATCTTTTACCTTCCGTCTTATGTCTTCTTTCTTGCGCCTCATAAGATTACTTGTTTCTGCATCACAGTGCACGCTTGAATTATGTTAGACAAGTTAGTTTTAGTTCTTGTGCTGCTAATTCATTTGGCTTGGTCTTTGATCGTCCATAGGGCTCGAGCCATTTTAAGAATTTCTTAGAATGTTGAACCTTCAGGTATGCAATCATCAGACTACTATTGCTAGGCTTCACTTGTGTGGACATGTAGGAATTGGTCGTCTTTGTTTATCTTTATCAATAAAAATGGCAATCCAATCTCTACTGGTGCCTTTGTGCCACATAATCCTGATTGTAAGTAACTTTTGGTTCTACTCTATACTGTTCAATTGCACTGCTGTGCTAATTCCAGGACACTGGTGCCTTTGTGCCACGTACTCCACACTGTTCATGGCACTGCTGTGTGAAAAGCAGGATACAGGAGTGTTCTAAGTTTTTAGAAATAATTCTCGAGTGTTTTTGTCAAGAGTTTTCCTTAGAAAATAAGCATTGTACTGGCGAAAATCAATGCATTCCTAGGAGTTAGAGTGCAATGATAGGTGCTATAAAATAAAATCTTAAGGCTTACTGATATAGAATCATTTTTAATTTATTTTTTGTTTGAATAATTTTGATTGTGATTAATTTAGGGGTATTTTTGCCAATGCATTATGTTGCCATGTGACAACATTTCTAATATTTCTACCTTAGTTTTTTAGATTACTACAGGGCAAGGAGAAAAATAAAAAATCAAAGTTTGATTTTAGTTGAAGATTACAAATCTTGATTGAAGATTTCATTTCATTAAGATTTAACATATTCTTAAAAGATGAACATCTATCAATTAGAAATTCAAATATGGGAAATATCTTTTTGAGAAAGAGTATAGTGTTTATAACAGTCTGAGTTGTAGTTCTAATTTTGAATAGTCTTGCCAGCTTTTTAATCATGACGTAATGCAAAAAGAGATATTGTTTCATAATTAGATTTTTGTGCTTTCAGAAATACTCATACCACGAGAAATCTCCAGATTTTATCAGTGTATGTAGAGAGAGAAATCTCCAAAGATGTAGTATTGATACTGTCGTATGAAATAGGAGATTTATCGTATCGTATTTGGAAACTTAACTAGTAAAATTGAGTTACTTTGCAACTTATCTTCTGTACTTGGTTTGAAATGCAGAAAATCCGGAGTACGATGGACTACCAAGCTTTGTGTTTGGAGAATCAATGGGTGGAGCAGTTGCTTTGAAGGTGCATTTAAAACAGCCAGATTCATGGGATGGTGCAATTTTAGTAGCACCAATGTGCAAGGCAAGTCATTTGGCATGGACATCTAATTTCCTTCAATGTAATAATTTTTTATTCTCTAAATTGAAGCCATTTTCAGTAGATTTCAGAAAATATTATTCCACCATGGCCTGTGAAGCAATTTCTGATTGGCATGGCTAAACTTCTTCCAGAAAAGAAAATAATTCCTATAAAGGATTTAGGAGAACTGGCATATAGAGATCGGAAGAAACTAGAGCAGGTCTGTCTGCAACTCTGAGAAGATTATTCAGAAATTACTGCCCGAACCCCGTGGATTTCTCTTGATTGATATAAAGTAGAAAAGCATTTGGACATCAAGTGAAATACACTTCCTGGTTCTTGAACTGCAACTCTCTTGATTCTTATATGCAAGCTGGCTGTCTTTTTCTGAGTTTGTCAGTTGAATCAATATATACATATATCTTCTTTTGGGTGCAGATTTCATATAATGTGCTTAGATACAAGGGCAAAACACGCCTGAGGACAGGACTGGAGCTGGTGAAAGCTACTCGGGAGATTGAGCAACGACTAGAAGAAGTATGAACATGATCGAACATTTCTTTTTTAGGTTTTGCAATCTATTTGGAACGTGATGTAGAAGTCATACAATATCAGCTCTTTGTTCGTCTAATTCTCTTTTGTTAATTACTATGGTTTTGAATAATGAGTATTACAAACAGACTTTCATATGCATGCTTAAACCCGTAGATGAGGATAGCATGTTTTGATAATATTTTGCAAAAAATTAGGTTCAACAGTGCCTTTCTGGTCTTAATTACCCACAAAATTTGAGTTAGACATAATTACTATGCATGTTGTTGCTTTGTAGAGTTACAAAGTAAATATGAAAATTAGGTTAGATTTTGCCTGGCTATAGTGTTGCAGTTTAAGTGATCCAAGAACTTGTCTTAGTAATCAAATGCTGATGTTAACTTGAAGCTGGTTAGTTATCACCAAACAAACAAGAAAAAGGGAATTTTTTGTTTACATTTGGTGGGAAGATTAGATAACGAGTACGGCATATGAACCTCTTGATCTGTGGTCAAGAAGTGGTCTAGGATGAAGTTGTACCATTGGTTATAAATTGTAAAACTTGCTTCCCTGAATGACTAATTAGGGAATCACACTTGTAGCCACATGCAATACAAGGAAAATGGTAGCGTGATAAAACTTGATGTAGGAATTTTTCAAACCTTAGTTACATGCGACTTTAAGCACAGAGAGATGCATTAATTAGCATCACCATCATACTCTTATTTCCTGGTCGAAGCTAGGAGTTCCTTTTTGATGATTATAATATCATTTGCATTACCTGAACTTGATACTGTGCGTGTTAATTTTATTGAAATATCTGGCAAACTCTTGGATTTCTTATTTCAGGTGTGTCTGCCGTTGCTAATACTCCATGGTGAGTTTGACAGTATAACTGATCCTTCAGGAAGCAAGGGTTTGTATGAGAAAGCTAGTTGCACTGACAAGAAGTTGTGCCTTTACGAGGATTCATATCATGCTCTGATGGAGGGTGAGCCTGATGAGATAATATCCCAAGTTCTTGATGACATCTTCTCTTGGCTGGACAATCAAGTTAATAGAGTTAGGCGGTAACTGGTCATTTTGTTTCGCTTCATGCATAAGCTTAATCCATTCATGAAAAGGGCATTCTGGTCTGCAGAGAAAACTCTTATGTTAAAGTTGCCGTGACATTCTTAAAGAAAAGATCTATGCTACATGTAATACAGCAGCTCTATTCATAAGCTTCCGCTGTTCAATTATTTATCGCTGTGAATTCATCTGAAAACACAATCCGTTGATAGAACATTTGATTTTCTATTTTTCGATGAAGCCTTCAAATATGTTACATTTGAATTTTTACTGATAATTCATTAGTTAGCATTCTAAAGAATCAACTGAAATTTTATTATACAGAAATTCAAGATTATATTCTTATTACGTTTGTTAAAGTTATAAAGTCAAAAATATCAGGTATGAATATAGTTAAATCTTTTTTCGTTTAATTTATTCTTAATTTTATTTTTTTAAAATTTACTATAATAAAATTAATGATAAGTATAACTTAAATGAGTTAACTAGTATATGTTTTTAGAAAAAAAAGATTAGAATAAAAAAATATTCATAATATTTGACATACAACTTAAGAAGTGAATAATAATAAAAAAAGTTGAAAAGCAAATAATAATAAAAAAAAGTTGAAAAGAAAATCACTTGAGTTTATATATTATATAAATTTATAAAAAAATATTCATAGTAAAATGTTACTTCAATGACAAGAAAGGTCATGCGAAAAAAATTATAAGACTTTAATTTGAAAGAAAAATATATAAGTCTAACATTTACATGTTTTGAATCAATCATTACAAAAGTCCTTTAAATTCCTCTTATAAATTATTTGGTAGATTGATACTAACACTTCAACTTATTTATTAATAATAGATATTTATTTTAATATAAAAACTAAAAGAGTATGAATTATTTATCATTACATGAAATCATCTTAAAATGAAAGCGAGAATAGTTGATACTTATTATCTATGCCTAGAGATGATTCATTCGATATTATATTTTTATATTTTTGAAATTTTAGTTTCTTCATCTAAAATTTGTTGAATCTCGGATTTTTATGATGAAACAAATTGATTGTGTTTAGATGTTTAAAAGCATTTTGAGTGATGCAGGTCTACTCAATCAGGATTAGACAGTTGACGCAGGAGGAATTGACGTTGCGCCGGAGGAGATCATGTCAGGATATTGGACGGCAGAAGGCTTCAGACGTCGGGCATTGGGCCACGGAGAGCGGAATTGCGCCAAGGATATCGCGGTTGCGGAGGTCTACCGCCGATTGGGCAACAAGCCGCAAGAGAGGACGATGTGCTGAAGAATCGGATGAAGCTCCAACCAATGACGTGTCAAGCAATAGAATGTCAATTTGCGTTGTAATAATTGTCTAAATCGGAGTAGAGTTTTAGCTTGTGTGTGCAGGATTAACTACGATAATGACGAAGACATAAAGCAAAACAAAGTGTCAGAGTCAAGCACGAAGGATTCGTTACGAGTTCGAGAGTTCGACAGAAGTCCGAAGGTTCGTCGGGAATGCTGCCGGAACTAGCCGAGAATGAGTAGGGAGCTTGCCGAAGGGTTTTTCGGAAGCTCGCCGGAAGGTTCGTTGGAAGTTCGCGGAGCTCGCCGAGAAAGATCGGAGCTTGCCGAAGAAGCTCGTTAGATCTCGTCAAGATCAAATCGTAAAGTCTAGGAGCTTGCCGAGAGTCCGCAGAATGGTTTCCGAGAGTTTATCGGAAGACCGCCGGAAGTTCGCCAGAAGCTCGCCAGAAGAAGTCTTGACTTACGGATTTTGTAATAGCTTAGAAAATATATTTAAATTCATAGTTAGCACGTTAATTAGGGTTAGGATTAGGTGTTAATCCTATAACCCAAGTATGGGTCAATTGGGCTCGAGTTCGGACTGGTTTGGGCCAAGTTTAGAGCCCAACCAGTGAGTTGAAATAGTGTAGGCGGTGGCACCGCTAGACTGAGCGGTGGCACTGCCCAGCACCCGAGAGGTCCGACGGTGGCACCGCCACCGACAGGCGGTGGCACCGTCGGCCTCGGAAACCCAAGAGAATTCAAAATTTGGAGCCCAAATTTGAATCCTCTTGGGGCCTATAAATACCTCTCATTTCTCAGCAGAGAAAACAACCTTTGAGAAGCAAGAGATTGAGATAAAAGTCTTAGCAAAGCCTTTAGCAAGTTTTTATTTTCAATAGCTTAAGTGTTCACCTCCCTCTTTCTCTTTGAAAATTTGAAAGAGTGTGAACCACTTGTAAAAGGTTGTAAGAGGGGTATTTGTCCTTCCCCTTCAAAGTGATTTGCTAGTGGAAGTTGAAAGCCTCTTCGAAGGAGGCTTCGCAAGTGGATGTAGGTCATTTTGACCCAACCACTTTAAATTGGTGTGTTCTCTGGTTTGTATTTACTTATTACTATTTACCTTACTGCAAACCTTCATACGTGCTTTACTTCCTCATTACTTTTGTTGCACACCTTTACGAACACGCTTTCAAGTTAAGAACTTCTGAGTTCGATTTTTTTTTATTTTATCGTACGAAGGAATTTTCCAAAACCGAAGTTTTAATCCGCTGCACTAATTCACCCCCCCCTCTTAGTGTCGCTCCGATCCTAACAATTGGTATCAGAGCCCGGTATTTCTCATTTCGGATTTACACCCAAGAGAAATGGCTCTTCATGGTTTTCAAGAGGGTTTATCAGTTGTTCATCCACCGTTGTTTAACGGATTAGACTACACTTATTGGAAAACTCGAATGAGAGTTTTCTTGATTTCTATGAATTTGGATTTATGGAATATCATTGAAAACGGTTTTAAACTTCCCTCTAAACCGATGAACGAATGGTCGGATTTAGAGAAGAAGTATTTTTCTTTAAACGCAAAGGCTATGAATGCCTTATTTTGTGCTTTGGACCAAAATGAGTTCAATCGGATTTCTACATACGAAACGGCTTTTGATATTTGGCGAATACTTGAAATCACGCATGAGGGAACTAGTAGAGTGAAAGACTCGAAAGTTAACATTTTATTACATGATTTTGAGCTTTTTCGAATGCAACCAAGCGAGACTATAGGCGACATGTACACCCATTTCACGGATGTCGTCAATAATCTAAGAGTTCTTGGTAAATATTTTTCGAATTTTGATCTCGTAAGCAAGATCTTAAGATCCCTTCCAAAAAGGTGGGATCCTAAAATAATCGCAATACAAGAAACAAAAGATTTAAATATTTTTTCACTTGAAGAACTAATTGGTTCGTTGATAACATATGAAATGGTGCACAATGCACATGATGAACAAAATCACCTTCCAAAGAATAGAAAGGATTTGAAACTCCAGACAAATGAATACCACTTGAGCGATGACTTAAGTGATGAGGACAATGATGAACTTGAACTTCGAACACTAACTCTTAATAAGTTTATTAAACAAAAATCTAAAATAAATAATGAACTTGAACGGAGGAAGAGGCCAAAGAAGAGGAATGCAACCAAAGACGAATCAAAAACTTCCAAAGGTGAAACGGTGAATTGGGCTTTGACGAGCCTGGACTACAAGGTAAGTAACTCAACTCTCTTGAATTATTTTGAAATTACTTGAAGTTTTTCATGAGTGCTTAATTTAGATAGTAGGAATAGGAAATAAAAAATTATTTTTCAAAAATTATATCATGTTTTTCTTTTTAGCATCTTTGAAAAATTAAAAAAATTAAGCATGAAAAGATAGATTCACCTAAAAAGAAAAATGTATGACTACAACAAATAACAAAATGATTTTATTTGAAAATGCCTTATGCCCAATGAAACCATCATTGATGAATATGCTTTATATTTAATAGTTTCTTTGGCTTATATGCCTTATCATGATAAACGTTTTGAAAAGTTTATATCATACTTGATGATTGTTATACATGATGATTTATTGGTCTCGAAGTTATTCAATTTTGATTAAATGAAATCATGTTTGACATGAAGTAATGAGTTGAAATAATTTTTTTTTGAATTATGTGTTGCACTTTATTTTATGATTTTTTATCTTTCCGTTTTAAACGATGATGCATGGATTAAAAAAAAAAAAAGGGACATGCATGTATGGAATCAATCAATAAGTTGAAACAAAAGGAGGAAAGAAATTTTTATTAAAAATTTTTTTTCTTTATCT
>NC_025210.1:26496896-26532253 GCF_000313855.2 Musa acuminata subsp. malaccensis
ATTATTTCTTAACCACATATAGCATGATTTCATAAGACATTTTTAATTATTTTATTTATCATAAACATGTAATTTTCAAAATTACTAGAATGATAAGCATGATTCCTAATTTTTGCATTTTCATTATAAAACATGTAATTTTTAAGAAAATTAATTCTAAACAAAAAAAAATGCATCATGAAAAATATCAAATAATTTCAAAATAAATTAAGGGGGTTTCGATTATCTCATCGTTGAATGTCCTTAAGGCGTAGTTTACCAACTTGCCTTTCTTGATTTTCTCCTCATCTTCGGAGGAGCTCGATTCATCCCAAGTTGTATTCCTTTTCTTGCATTCAAATCAAGTAGTTTTGTTCTTTTTGCTTTTTAATTTTTGTTTTATGAACTTTTTAGATTTCATTTGTAGTTCTTGTTCACTATCACTTGAGCTTATGCTCAAGTGGTTTTCAAATGTTCTATGTCCCAAATCCTTTCTGTTCTTTGGAAGGTTGTTTTATTCATCATGTGCATTGTGCACCATTTCATATGTCATCAATGAACCGATAAGTTCTTTAAGTAGAAAAATATTTAAAATTTTTGTTTCTTGTATTGCCGTTACTTTTGATTCCAAAGCTTTAGAAAGTGATCGTAAAACTTTACTAACAAGTTCAAAATTCGAGAAATATTTGCCAAGAGCTTTTAAACTATTGATGACATTCGTGAAACGAGTGTACATGTCAACAATGGTTTCGCTCGGCTTCATTTAAAAAAGCTCGAAATCATGCATCAAAAAATTTACTTTAGAATCTTTTACACTACTTGTGCCTTCGTATGTGATTTCAAGAGTGCGCCAAATATCGAAAGCCGTTTCGCACATAGAAACCCAATTAAACTCATTTTTGTCTAAGGCACAAAATAGAGCATTTATAGCTCTAGCATTTAAAGAAAACGTCTTCTTCTCCAAATCATTCCAATGGTTCATTGGAAGAGAAGACATTCGAAAACCGTTCTCGACAATATTCCATAAATTTAAATCCAACGAAAGCAAGAAAACTCTCATTCTAGTTTTTCAATAAGTGTAGTCCGTCCCATTCAAAAAGGGAAGACGAATGAGAGATTGACCCTCTTAAAAGCCAAAATGAGCCATTTCTATTTGGGTGTTAAACCAAATTAGAAAACCGTGACTTCGATACCAATTGTTAAGATCAAGAGTACTAAGAGGGGAAGAGGGGGGGGGGGGCGAGGGTGAATTAGTGCAGCGAAAAACTTTTGACGATTGAAACTTCGTTCGTACGTTGAAATCCGATTCCGACGTAAAAGTCATTTCGTGCAGATAATAACTTTGAAAGCTTACAGAAACGTATTTGAAGTAAAGTAAGGAAGACAGTTTGCAGTTAAGATAAATAGCACAAAGGAAATGCAAACCAGATTTTAGAGTGGTTCGGTCAAACGTGACCTATATCCACTTTCGGCTTCCTCCTCCGACGAGGTCACCGACGTCCACTAGAGGCCTTCCTTCAATAGGCGAAGGCCAATCACCCTTTTACAGTTTCACTACTTTTGATGGGCTTAGGAGACAACCCTTATAGAATTTTCTCTCCTCTCTTGAAAGATCAAAACTTGGAAGAAAAGAGAGAGGATAACTTCTAGCCTTTACAACACTTTTGAGCTCTAAAATCACAGAGTAAGATCAAGCTTTCGGTGCCCTTTTATGCAGGAAAGGGTGAGGTATATATAGGCCCCAAACTGGTTTGAATTTGGAGCTCGAAAATATATTTTCTCAAATTTTCGGGGTCCTGGCGGTACTACCTCCTGACTGGGGTGGTACAACCACCTGGCAGCTCGGAGACTGAGCCTTTGGGCGGTGCCACCGTCTGACAGGGGTGGTTGCACCGCCCAGTCTTGCTTGTAGACTGAGCCCAGGCGGTGCCACCGCCTAATTGGGGTGCTTGCACCACCTAGTCTCGCTCGGAGATTGAGCCCAGGCGGTGCTACCGCCTAACCTGGGCGGTTGCACCGCCTGACCTGGGCGGCCTGAGAGACCATCTCTTGGGCGGTGCCACCGTCGACCCTGGCGGTGCCACCGCCTGGCAGGAATTCTGGTCCGAATATGTTGATCCATTCGGTCCAATTTGGGTATATCAAGGGCCCAATTGCCCCCAGATTAAGTTAATGGGATCACCGGGACTTAATCTACATGCTAACTATAATATTTCTTAAGATATTTATTGCAACTTGCTCCGGTGCGTCAATCGCTTCTTTTGGCGAGCTTCCAGCGAACTTCCGGCGAACATCCGACGAACCTTCGGCGATGCTCTGGCGGACTTCCAACCAACTCCTGAACTTGTGACGATCCACTTGGCGAGTTCCGATGAGCTTCTTTGGCAAGCTCTTGGGCTTCTCGGATTTGTTCCCGCAGAACCTCCAACGACCGTCCGGACTTCCGTCGAACTCTCGAACCCCCAACGTGATCATGGTCTTGACTCCGGTGTAACTCCTACTGTATGTCTTTCTTCTATTGTAGTTAATCCTGCACGCTTATCTCAACATATGGATTAGATAACAAATGACAATTGAATTCATCATCAAAATCCGAGATTCAACAAAGGACTCACTTAGTTCCTACTTCATTCTGTTAATTATAGACATATCTTTCCCAAGGATAAGTATGTCATTAATATAAAATAAGAGAATGATAAAATCTTCATCAAATTGTTTGATGTACACACAATGATTCGAAGCCATCTTTTTATATCCATTTTCAACCATAAATGAATAACTTTATGTACCACAATCTTAGAGCTTACTTCAGCCCCCGTAAGCTCTTCCTCAACTAACAAACAAAATTTTCTTTAAAGTCTTCTAGTTGCTTTATATAAATTTTCTCTCTAAATCATCGGGAAGGAAGGCTATCTTCACATCCAATTGCTCAACCTCCAAGTCTAGGCTAACAGCAATACCAAGAGCAACACAAATAAAAGATATTTTAACAACAGAAGAAAAAAATCTCTTCAAAGTCAATACAAGAATAATGTTCTTGAGTCTTCAACCTGAAAACCCACTTGTTCTTCAAGGCCTGCCTTCCCTTTGGTAGTTGCACTAAATCATATATGTGGTTTTTCTATAGTGCATCCATCTCTTCCTTCATAGCGACTAACCACTTCTTTGTCTGCTCACTTTTAACTATTTCATGGTAACTCTCTAGTTCACCTGCATTAGTAAACAATGCATACTCATATGTAGAGTATCTTCTACAAGGTTGACGTTGTCTAGAAGATCTTCTTAACTGAGATTTTATAGGAAGTTGCTCCCTATCTTCTTCTTGATCAGCATGTGTAGATCAACATCAAGCTCTACACTATCTTCCTGCATATCTCTCCCATCATCTTAATGTATTGGAAAAGTAATTGGGTCATAGTTTGCTAATCCTTCTGCAGAAGTCTTGGCTGGTGTCTCCTTATTCAAATCTTCAAGGGTTTGATCATCAAAGAAGACCACATATCTGTTTCTAAACACCTTATGATTTTCTAGATCCTAAAACCTATAACCAAACTGATCATATGAGTAGTCAAGAAAAATATATTCTTTTATCTTACTATCTAGCTTAGATCTCTCAATGTTTGAAACATATGCAAATGTATGATAATCAAATAGTTTTAAATGCTTGTAGGAAATATCTTTCCCTGACTATATATACTTAGCAACATCACCATCTAGAGTTGTATAGGATGACACATTTTTGAAAAATTTGGGGTTTTCATTTTCTGTTCTTTTGCTACGCATATGATGTCGCCCCTAGATTTCTCTATATTTATAGCATAGGCCCAAACTTTTTTGGAAAAGTCATATATAAAAATGACTAAATAAGTACACCATTAATACTAGGAACATTAATAGATCCACTAGGAGTTTTTATCCTCAAATGATCACATACATTTGTATAAACACGGTCCAAAGCATATATTTTTCTAGATAAAGTATAGGAAAATCTAGGGGCGACATCACATGTGTAATAGAAGAACAAAAAGAAAAATTTTAAATTTTCATAAAAAAGTTTCATCGTCATGCGAAGATTGGTGCGTAAAACCTGTGAAACTAAAAACTATGTGTAAGATAGTTATGTTACCTAGGAAGATCGTATATCCCTGAATTTCTATAGATCTGTGGGAAAGGATGAAGAAGGTCAATTTACCTCCTCTCTAGCGGTGATCCACACGACAAAGGCTGCAAAGATGCTTCTTGAATCGATGCCCAAATCTCCACACACCCCAAATATAGGCTATTGGCTGATGAGAAGGAGAGAGAGGAGAATAGAAGGTGGCAGCAAAAAAGGTTTAACTTATGGCCCTTTGGTTCCCTCCTATTTACAGAGACTCGCTATCAATTTAACCCTAATTGATCCTACCCTATTGGGTATTGAATCTTCATCCAACAACCAAAGCCTCTTAGATTAGCAAATCTCTATCTAATAATCCTCTTATTAGATCTCATCTATAGGATCTAATAATTCATGGGCTTATTAAATATCTAATAAGATAGAGGCTCCAACGGATATCTTATCTCTGAACTTCTACTCGTTGGAACACCTACCATATATATATGACCCTCTAGGCATAATATCGAGTTGGCCATAACTTATACCTGTTATAATACCTTCTAGCTTAGTGAATTATTATCTTCATAATAATTCACTCGACTCATCGACTACAAATGTATTAGGCCTCTACACCACATTCCCCAAACCTTTGGACTTATCTATCTTCAATTACTATGTACCTATAGTTCATCATCCATCTAATACCCCAGAGATCGTATACCAGACATGGTGTTATCAAGCCCATAAGATTTCTTCTCGAGCCTTGCTCTAATCGGATTCTCTTAAAGAACTCTTTCTCTCTCAATCCAAATGACCCTGGTCATGGATTTGCTTGAGTAAAAACACATGAGATATTCCTCTCATGACATTGAGAGAGGATAATCCTCTATCGACACTTAATAGCCCTTGTAAGGTTGGCTTTCACTCTCGATAACCGGTTGCACTAGATTTCTGATGTTATCTTCGGATGGAACTCTTTTCATTGCTATATCTCCTTGGGTCATGACCTCTTCAATAAATTGGAACCTCCTCATAACACTTCTGATATGACCCGAGTTCCCTCATTTGAGTAATCACCCTATAGTTACCGCAATATAAGGGAATCAACTCCTCGATGCTCGGCATGACTCTAGATTTATGATAAACTTATTTATCCAAACTTCCTCCCTTACTGCCTCTACCACAATAATGTACTCTGCCTTTGTGGTCGAGTTAGTAGTAGTATCTTGCTTGGAACTCTTCTAGCATATTGCTCCTTCATTTAGGATGAACACATACCTTGAATTAAACTTGCTATCATCGACAGTATACTAGAAGCTAGAGTCCGTGTAGCTCTCAACCCTGAGGCTATTTCCTCCATATACTAGTAAAAGATCTTTAGTCATTCTTAAGCACTTAAGGATACACTTTACTGCTTTCCAATGCTCCAAGCCTAGTTCTGCTTAATACTTGCTCGTGACACTTAGAGCATATACTTGCTTAATACTTGTACATAGCATAACATACATGATAAATCCTATCACTAAGCAATAGGATATCCTATCTATGTCTATTCTTTTTTTCAAGAGTCTTTGGGGATATACTCTTGGAATGCGATATCCCATGTCTCATCAGTATGAAACATCTATTGAAAATTTTCATGTCAAACCTTTTGACAATAGTGTTTATGTACTTGGATTGGAACAAGTCAAGCATCTTCTTAGATCTATCTCTAGATATCCGAATCCCCAATATATATGATGCTTCTTCTAAATCCTTCATGGAGAAGTATCTAGATAGTCAAGCCTTTACTGTAGAGAGTATTCCTATATCATTCCCAATGATTAAGATGTCATCCACATATAACACCAAGAAGGTGATAGCGCTTTCACTTACCGTCCTGTATATACAAGGCTAATCTCCATTCTTAATAAAGTCATAAGATCTTATCACCTCATCAAATCTTATGTTCTAACTTTGAAAAGTTTACCTCAGTCCATTGAAAGACCTAAGCAGCCTGCACATCTTTTCTGAACTATTCTTAGATATAAATCTCTCAGGCTATATCATATACATCTTCTTATCGAGATTGTCATTAAGGAATGTGATTTTGATATCCATCTGTCAGATCTCATAATTATAGTGTGTTGCAATAGCCAACATAATTCAAATGAATTTTAGCATGACTACAGGTGAGAAGGTTTAGCCAGAGTCAACACTTTGCCTTTGACGATACCCCTTAGCCACTAGCCTTGCTTTATAGGTCTTTACCTTTCCATCTACTTTGATCTTCTTCTTAAAGATCTATTTGCAACCAATGAGTATAATACCCTTGGGTGCAACAACTAGGTTCCAAACCTTGCTGGAGTATATAATCATTCTCAAAATTCATAACCTCTTGCCACTTTCTAGAATCTATACTCTTAATAGCCTCCTCGTAGAGTCTATACTCGTAATAGCCTCCTTGTAGGTCTGATGATCAATATCTTCAACATCCTCTTCTTTGATATGCTTCACAAATCTCTCAGGAGGATAAGATACTATGTCGGGCCTATGTAAAGTCAGAACTTATGTTCTAGGTACCTGAATAGGCTAGGCCTGTGAAATAATGCTTAAGCTAGGTTCTCCAATCGAACTCAACTCTATCATGCTCCCATTGTCTCCACCAAGAATTTCTTCATTCTCAAGGAATATTGCTTTCTTGGCTACAAAGATATTTTGGTCCTCATGATGATAGAAATAATACCCACAAGTTTCCTTTGGGTATTTCATGAATTTGCACCGCTCCATCTTAGATTCTAACTTATCGGGATTATGTCTCTTAACGTGGGCATGATAGCCCCAAATCTTAACAACCTTAAGATCGGACTTCTTCCCTTTCTAAATCTCATATGGTGTGGATACTATCGACTTAGTTGAAATTCTGTTCAGAAGGTAAACTATGATCTCTATGGCATATCCCCATAATGAGATGGGTTAGTTGGCATTATGGACTACACCATGTCTAATAGTGTGCAATTCTTTATTTCGGATACACCATTAAGCTGAGGTGTATAAGGAGATATCTATTGGGATAAAATCTCATAGTCCTTGAGGAATTGGGTGAATTCTGTACTTAAATACTCACCCCCTTGATCTGATCAAAGAGTCTTAGTACTCTTTCCAATCTGGTTCTCCAATTCATTCTTAGACTCCCTGAATTTCTCAAAGGTCTCGGACTTATACTTCATCAAGTACACATGTCCATACCTTGAGAAATTATTAGTAAAAATAATGAAATAGGAGTAACCACCTATGTCATGAGTTGACATGGACTACATATATCACTATATATGAGTTTCAACAACTTAGTGGCTCTCTCTCTCGAGTTTCACTAAATGGAGAGTTGATCAATTTTCCGCGAAGGCAAGGCTCACAAGTTGCATACGACTAATAGTCAAATGAATCTATGTGTCCATCCTTTAGCAACTTTTGAATCCTTCCTTCATGGATATGACTTAGCCTAAAATAGCATAGGTATGCATTGTTTACCTTATCTCATTTTATCTTAGACTCACATTCATGATATGTGGAGCAATGTCTAGTATAAACAAACCATTATGCAATGTTCCTTTTGTAATGATCTTATCATCTAATAATAATGAACAACTATTGTTCTCAAAAACTAATTTATATCT
This sequence comes from Musa acuminata subsp. malaccensis, assembly GCF_000313855.2. Classification (NCBI taxonomy): domain Eukaryota; kingdom Viridiplantae; phylum Streptophyta; class Magnoliopsida; order Zingiberales; family Musaceae; genus Musa; species Musa acuminata. Next base: position 26,504,628 of record NC_025210.1, read on the forward strand.
ATTAACTACCAAATATGAAATAAAAATAATATTTTTGATAATAGAAGGAATAAAATATCATGCATCCATAAAATAATAGCTCCACCAAGCATATGTAGGGTAACCTCACCAATAGCCACTGTAACAACTTTTGCTTCATTACCTATCTTGAGGTCCATCTTGCTACTTGCCAATCACATAGGTCTTGCTAGAACTTACAACAAATTGCAGATGTGATAAATACTGCTGGTATCCAATACCCATATGTTATTATAAGATTCTAACAAATGGAGACTAATCATGAATGTACCTAAAGCTTCTGGTTTGCCCTCTATAAGGTACTCATTGCAGTTCCTCTTTCAGTGCCCATCTTTGCTATAGTAGAAGCATTGGCCTTTATCATTTGTCGGGTCTTTCTTAACAACCTTTGCTTTACCTAGTCTCCCCTTACCCTTGCCCTTCTTAAGGGACTTTTCTATCTATATTTTTTTTTGTCTCACTAGTATAAAGGATTGACTTCTCCTTCTTGATAATGCTCTTTACCTCCCTCAACAAATTGAGGAGCTTAGGGAGAGTCACATTAAGTTTGTTCATATTAAAATTTATTATTAATTAAGAAAAAGAATCTGATAAGGACTGAAGCACAAGGTCAACATACAGGTCAACATCTAGGACCATTCCCAAACTTTAGGACATGGTTCTAAATCGATATCCCCTCAGACATCTTGGCATAGAAAAGGCTCTTGGATATCTCATATCGTTGAGTTATTCTATATTCCTTAAATAATTTACAGAGATATAGGAGAATGGATCTGACATCCATCTATTCATGTTGTCTCTATAACTTAGGAGTCATAGAGCCCAACATGTAACATTGAGTAAGAGCGGAGTCATCTATGTACTTCATGTAGTGAGCGATCTTATCTTCGCTTGCCCTTTCCTCGGGCATAAGCATCACTGTATCAAGGACATATGCAATTTTCTCCACCGTAAGAATAATTCTTAGGTTGCGGAGCCAATCATTATAATTTAGACCAATAAGATGGTTAACATCAAGTATATCACGTAAGAGATTTGGAAGCAATATATTTTTTAAAAAATAAAGATATGACATAAATAAATAGCATGCATATTTCATAAATATAAATAATTAAGATAAGGACTTATATTTTAATCTACTCCCACTATTTTCTCGCAAAACACACAAATCACTCCAGTATGTGAATCAGAGACCCCCGATAAATCTCTAGTGGAGATCGAGATCCAATTAATGTCTTAACATGACCTCAAGGGACTTGATCAATCACGCTAAGCCCGTAAAGATAGGCAACTCTTGCCAATCACAACTCTTTGTGATTCCCATCCTATTCGACCTCTAAACCACTATGGCCTCGAGAGACTCAACCAACCATAATGTTATGTTAAGTCATCACCATCATTACAAAATGAGTCTGATTCGATGATATATCCTCGAGAAACTCGACCAAGCATACCATGTCCTTAAGTCACCGATGATATCTCAATGTCATAGGCAAGATATCGAATCGTGATATAGGTGAGCCTCGAGGGACTCGACCAACTCAACCTACGTCGGGAATTGGTGCCTACCTATAATGATGGAAGGCCACGTGAGGCAATCTAATTGCCTTACATTTACTAACTTAATATTATTAAGAGAGGGGATTTTGATTTGGTCTCCATGTAACATATATACATATTTAATATATATATATATCTAAATCTTATGTAAGTATATAAACATATCTAGTAGGTGTATAAGCAATCACACATAACATGAGCAATCACACTAGACGATTATGAATCATATTCTAATATGATCAGGCCCAAACCAATAGGCCTAATCATGTATATCAAGATCTATGTGTATAGCGACGTATCTCTATGTCCTATGATCATCCATCTCATCCTCGTTATTTTTGTCGACATCTCGATGTATCTCTATGTATCGTGATCGTCCGTCTTGGTCTCGTGGGTCCCACTACTGCCTCTATGCTCCCGCTGCGCCTACTCATATAATTACAACTTAATCACAAGCACACAAGCTCGACAATACACGAGAAAAAAAATTGGAGGCACGTAGGCCCTAATAATAATAATAATCAAATCACAAGTACACACATCACATGGTCTATGATCATCTGTCTACATCATATATCACATATATATTATTATATATGACTACTAGATAAATAATAATAGTTAATTAAACTTTTAATTAACTAATATTTTTTAAAATTCGAGACATGTAAGAAATGTTCTGAATTATAAAGGGTCTGTTGGTAATTTGGATAGAAAGGATATATTATAAAATTTTTAAAATTCACAAGGGCAAAATAGTTCTTTTAAAAAACCCCCTTGCCTTTGCTCTACCTTGCGGCCATTGCCACCCCGTCGGCAATAACCACTACGTCGGGGGGCGCCACTGCAGGTGTTGTGCTTATAGGCGTCGCCCATGGGTGCTGCCCGTAGGCAACCGGTTGTAGGCCATTAGTGCAGACGACCTACCTGCGGGCACTTAGCCTGTAGGAGCCACCTGCTACAAGTAGGCCGCCAACCGTCGACCACCTACACGCAGGTGGCCAAGGCTTCAAGCAGCCTTTGCCCACTTCTACTAGGGCAACAAGGGCAACAATAGTTGTTGTCCTTTCACGCCTTTACATTAATGATTTTAACGTCAAAAGATTTTCTAAAATATAACACATGTAGTTCAACGTGTGAGATAGTTATATTACATAGGAAGATCATATATTCCTAAATTCCTATAGATATGTAGGAGAGGAAAAAGGAGGTTAAGTGTCCTCTCTAGCGGTGATCCACACAGTAGGGGCTGCGAAGATACTTCTCAAATCACTGTCCAAATCTCCACTCTTACTATTTGAGGAGGAGAAGGGTAGAGGATAATAGGAGGTAACAACCTAGAAGCCTAGCCTATGACCGTTTAGTTCTCTCATATTTATATAGGTCCCTTATCAACTTAGACCTAATGGATCTTTCCCTATTGGGTACTAGATCTCCATCCAATTACCCAAACCTCTTAGATTAGTATATCTCTATTCAATAATCTCTTATTAACTCTTATTGGATCTCATCTATAGGATCCAATAATTCAGGGGCTTAATGGATATCTAATAAGATAGGGGCTCTAGCGGATATCTCATATATGAACCTCTACTCGTCGCAACACCTACCATATGTGTGTGACCCTCTAGGCCCATAATCGAGCTAGCTATGAGTCATACCTATCAAAACTCCTTCTGGCTCAATGAATTATTATCTTCATAATAATTCACTCGACTCATCGATTGCAGACGTTCTAAGCCACTATATCGTAATCCCCAAACGATATTGGGGAATCCAATCATTTGGACATATTTGTCCTCAATTACCGTATACCTATAGTCCCTCATCCATCTAATATCCTAGAGACTGTATACTAGGTATGGTGCTATCAGGCCCATACAATTTCTTCTCGAGTCTCGCTTTAATTGGATTCTCTTGAAAAACTCTTTCTCTCTCAATCCGAATGACCTTGGCCAAGGATTTGTTTGAGCAAGAATATATGGGATATTCCTCTCATGATACCGAGAGCGGGCGATCCTATATCGATACTCAATAGCCCTCGTAAGGTTGGTTGTCACTCCCGATGACCGATTATACTAGATCTGGTACTTCCAAACCTATAAGTTTGGTATTAAAGAGTGAAGTAATCATGTAGGACATCCTTGGTGTCTTAAGTCAAAGGACCAAGTACATCACTAAGACGATAAAATCATTCTCTGATAATAAGGTATTATCAACCATCCAACATTCCGTGAGTAGATTAATCAGTGAACTCATTGTCCAATGAGCACCTGCATTATAGCTCTAGTGCCCCCATATGAGCATCTATAAGACCAACTACCTCTATTATATAGACGGGTATACAGCACACTAGCCTATCCGGTTATTTCGATATCCCTCTCGAGTAACCTATGACTAGGATTATTTAGGGTTTATGTTTAAAGGTGAATCGATCTCATTATCATGATCTCATCACAATATGATTCTCATTGCTCAAATCCATGAACATTACATTATGTATATGCAACAAGTAATATAAAATGAAAAAAATACTATAATAATAATAAGCAAAAAGACTGTGTCATGTCACATATGTCATCACTCACGTGATTGGCTTGTAGGGCACCTATGACTAGCATAAACATATATACAGTATACTAATCTGTCCAATTATCTAAATATCCCTCTTGAATAACCTATGACCAGAATTCTATTGGGTTTATATTTAAAGATGAATCGATTTAATTATCATAATCTCATCACGATCTGATTTCCATTGTACAAATCCATAGACATCATAATATATATATACAATATAAAGTGAAAAAATAACATAATAATAGTAAAAAGAGTGTATACTATGTCACACGTGTCATCACTCATGTGATTGACTTGTAAGACACTTATAACTAGCAAAAATAAGACTAGCAAAGAAAACTATGTATTATTTACCAGCCAAACAATCAATATAATTGTTCATACATGTACCTTTGAGGTTTGGGTAATACCTTTCTCTTTGAAAGAACATACAGTCCCTTCTTGCTCATGTGTCTCAATCGCCTATGCCACAACTCCATGCTTCTTGCTCATGTGTCTCAATCGCCTATGCCACAACTCCATGCTGAAGTCTTTTTCCATAGCATTCAATTGCTCACCATAAGCTTTAGTTTGCAATCTATATAAAGTGTGATATTTCTTCCTACTAACTACCATAAGAGAACCCTTTCTGAATTTCTATTGCCCTATGTAAAATATGCTATCAAAGTCTTTATCATCTAGCCTTCCAACTAAAATTAAATTCAATCTCAAGTTAATCACATGTCTCACATCCGTAAGCACCAACTTATAGTCAAGGTTAGTCTTTATGTAGATATCACTCATGCTGATGATGTTTGTCGTGTCATAGTTGCCCATCTTTATAACACCAAAATTTCTAGACCTACAGGTAGTAAAGAACTCCCTCCATGATATAACATGATAAGAAATACTTGTGTCAATCACCTACTCGAGATCCTAACACACACAAGAAAAAATATCATTAGAAGTAGATAAAATCAAATAGTCATCACCTTATACTATAGTTGTGGTATTTTTTTTTTACTTTATAGACTCTACTTCTTTTATCTTTTCCTTGCTCTTCTTACGTTACTTGTATTGATTCTTATAATATCCTTTCTCACCACAATTGTAGCAAACAATATCTTTTCTTAATCTTGACTTGCTTCTACCCATGCATAAACTACTTTTATCTTTAGACTTTGACTTTCCTTTGTTCTATGAGATAAGTGCATGTGAATCAATATAAGATATTACTAGATTCCTTCTTCTCAACTCCTTATTCAAGAAATTATTTGTTACTTAACTTGACTCATAGAGACAACACCATTTGGTGTAGAATTACTAAGGAAAACCACTAGTGTCTCCCAACTTTTTAACAATGAACTGAGAAGTAACAACGCCTACAACTCATTATCAAGAGATATTTTTATAGAGAATAACTAGTTAGTAATACTTTGCATTTCATTCAAATGCTCAATAACAGAAGTGCTGTCTTTATATTTCAGGTTCATAAGTTTTTTAATAAAAAAAGCTTAGTTGCTAATTATTTTTTTTATAGAGACCTTCTAACTATTTCCAAAGAGAATACATAAAACTTTCAGTAGAAGTATGGTGAAAGACACTATCATCAAGTCACTATCGAATAAACCTGATTATTTTTTGATCTAATCTCTTTCACTCATCATCTATCATAGTTACGAGCTTTGCATTATCCCCTTGCAAAGGTCTATATAAATCATTATAATATAAGAGATTTTTCATTTTTAGTTTCTATATCATCTAATTATTTCCATTCAAGTTAATCATGCGAGAAATACTATTGGCCTCCTTGTTCGAACACAAAAATTAAATCATCAAAACCTTACTCTGACACCAATTATTAGGATAAAAAAAGAACTTAGTATATGAATAAATACTAGCAAGTCGTAACACCAGGTCGTAACACGTAATGAAATTAAACAAAAATCACAATCAAATAAGACACCAAGATTTACATAAAAACCTCTCCAATACGAAGGGTAAAAATCATAGGGTAAGCTAAGGAAAATCTACTATAAAAATAATGAACGTATAATCAAAGTCTTTTGTCCAAAACCCAAGCAACAATCACAAGAGAATAACAGGGATACAAGGATTATGTTACTATGCACAATATCTAAAATAACCCCAAGTGATCATAATAATAATCCATTACAAATTTGATCTAGCCGAGAATACTATGTGGATGATTAAGAATAACCTTTGTATTATACTCATCTTTTTTTTTTCTGTCCTCAATTGTTTTTTTTTTTTTTTGTCTTAATCGTCAGAGGTTAAAAGAAAAAAAATTAAATTAAAAATAAAAAAGAATAAGACTAAAGTGGGCTGAATAATGGGCTATCTACCTAACACACTAATCTTTCAATCCATGAGTATTATCTTTCTTGCCTATAATTCCTAATCTTCTGTGGGCTTAGATCAATAGTTTTCTACGCGGAACTTGACCATGCAAAACTAAGAATTGCACTTATAATTTACACCCAAGAAACATGCTACAAAACCCATTGTGGACTCACTTCACTCGAGAATAGACTCTCCCTCGGTACAAACTCGTCAAATAAACAAGTGAAACGAGTCGCCAACGAGTTAATGAGTACATGTAAAGCACGTGAGTCAGTAAATAATAACACACGGTGCTCAATGTACACTCCGTTCTCAATGTTGCGTGGTTTTAGGCCCACGCAATCAGTTTCAATTGGTGCTCTTATTCTCTCTCCTCTCTCTCTCTCTCTCTCTCTCTCTCTCTTTTCTCTTCCTTCGCCCTTACTCCATGGACAAGCAATCCAAACTTTGGAATCATAAGAGCCGCAGCTTCTCGGAAGCAAAAGCTTAGCTTCACTATGAACAATGATTCGGCCACATCTCCTCCTCCTCGGCATCTGGACTTCGCAGAGCACGCAATGAATACGTACAAAGTACGTGACTAATATTGCAGAACACATGCAGGCATGTTAAAAAGACAAATGCAACGCATCAGCCCACTGTGTACAATGTGACGTTTTTATTTCCTCCGTACTTCCCAAGAAAACTACTATTGATCGGCTATAACATGTCTCGTGATCTACGATTAATTATAGATTATTTGTTATAATTAATCATCATATTTTAATTTTTATATTTTTAAAAATTATATTAAAATATTTATATTTATAAAAATAAAATATTTAATCTTGTTTTCTCCTTATACCATTGATTTTACTGATAGAAATATTATACGTGCTCAATGATAAATCAAAATGAGATAGAATTGATATATTAAAGATAAATCCTATGATATTTTTATTAACAGAGTCGATGATGTAAGGAGAAACAAAGTTAAATATTTTACTTTTATAAATATAAAGATTCTAATATAATTTTTAAAAATATAAGGATCATTATACTAAAGATAACTAATTATAAAATATAATATGTAATTAATCTTGTATCTGATGGCATATGCCTTTGTTTACTGTGCACTTCTTAACATCGCCCTCTTATAAAAAGATGAGCATAAGAAAAGCATTGGTTGCGTAAAAGATAATATGATTGTTTGCGTAAAAGATAAGATTTAGAGTTAAAAAATCTATATACATGTTTTAGTTCAACATGATAAGTGAAGGACTCGCCAATATGATCTTATTGAGAATTAGGTGCGTGCCTTTCTCTAAACTAATGCAAAACCTTTTAGTCGTTTAGAGTTGGTTATCATGTGAGAGAGGAGATCAAATAAACAAGTGAGAAGGAGAGAGGGCTGTCATGTGAAACAATGGATTATTTCATTAGACAACCATTGTGCTAACATTTAGATGAGCAAGTTGCAAGTGTTATGTGGAGTTGCAGAACTGTTCTCCTTTCTGCATAGATATGAAATATAATAAAGACTTAAGGTTAATTTTAGTCTTTGGATCAATTTAATTTTTATGATTTATTCGTATCTAAAATAATTTTTATATTTTTAAAAAATATAGTATATAAGCTCATCCCGTCAAATTTAAGTTAATAAACGTTAAAGTTATGACATAAATTATTAATATAATGATAAGTATAATTTAAGTTTAAAAAGAGATTAAAATATATTTTAACCCTTCTGATTTTGGTCATAGACCACTTAAGCTCTTATGATTTATTCGTGTCTAAAATAGCCTCTACATTTTAGAAAATATAGCATATAAGCTCCTCCCATCAAGTTTGAGTTAACAGACGTTTAAATAGATTATAAGTTGGCTCACAATAAACCATTAATATAATAACACATATAATTTAAGTTTAAAAAAAGAGTTAAAGTCTAAGATGAAGAGACAGAGGAGAGGTTAGAGGTAGAGGTGAGAGAAAGTTGCACTATCATGTCGTAGGCGTGACTAGTAGAGGCATAGGAGAAGACGGAGTGGGAGGCGATGAGGATAAAGATGTCTAGGAGGAGGAAGAGGGATTAGGAGACCATTACGTGCTTAGCGTCAGACCAGTCGATACACATCCACTTGAGGCAAGATTGGAAGCCGTCGTTAGCATGGGAGAGACTACGTGTGTACAATGCCTTACTAGACAATAGTGGCTCGATGCTACTATTGATGGTCATTTTCACGATGACGTCTCCTCCTATCATTGATGGTGGTCTCAATTTTTTTTTATACTTAAATTACACGTGTCATTATATAAATGATTTATTATGAGTCAGTATGTCATGTAAACAAACTCTAACGTCTATTAACTCAGACTTGATAAGAAAGATTTATATGCTATATTTTTTAAAATATATAAATTATTTTAAACACGAATAAATCATAAGGACTTAAGTGATTCAAGACTAAAATCATAAGGGCTAAAATAGATCTTAATTTTTTTAAAAATTTAAATTATATATATTATTATATTAATGATTTATTGTGGATTAACATACCATATAAGTAAACTCTAACGTCTGTTAACAGAATGAACGCTATAATTTTTAAAATGTAAATGTTATTTTAGATATGAGTAAACTATAAGGATTTAAGTGATTCATGACCTCAGCTCAAATGAATGTTAACACTATAATAAAGTTAGACTGAAAGCAGCATCTCATCACTGCATATGATCATTCATTAATCATCAAATGTAAAATATCTACTTATCATAATGATACACTCATCTGCCATCCTTTTCAGTAACACAATATAGAAACCGGTTCTAATCCGACGAAACACATCAGAAGTTTTGGTTGCACAAAAGCCATTAGAATCTAAGCCATGACTTCTAACGAAGAGATGCTTCTTGTCTGCAGCAATATCGGTAGCTGTCAAGCCATTTCTTTAACCCTCTTCTGTCCATCTGCAATGGAATTGTTTCAGCATAATGTGGAGATATAGTCAAGTACATGAGACTTAGGTCAGAGTGTAAGATTCAACAAAGCTAATGATTTAGTTAGTGCAATAAGACCATTGGACATCAGCTAAACCTCTGGATTCTTCGCTACACACATTCTTATTATAAGGTACAAAGCTTCTGCAACAACTGCTTCAAGTTGGGTTGGAGGTCTTCTGACCTCTCTCTTGAATTGTTTCTGTTCAGTTGTTGATGCTTTTAGAAACAAAAACAGAGATCACTTCAATCCCCATATATATATATATATATATATATATATATATATATATATATATATATATATATATATATATATATATATATATATAGCCCACTGTTTAGCTATTTCTAAATGTTTGAGAAGCACAATAGTGAAGACCTCCACAGCTCATAAAACACAAGCATGCATGGTTAGTCTCATGGTGGTGGTCCAAGCTTTAGTTAAAGAAGAGCTACTTTCTCATCAAGTGAAGTAGAATAATATGAATGTCTTGAAGAAGGTACAAGTTTATGTTACCTTATGCAAGTCTGACTTCTCTTCCTTCTTTGAACCGCTTCATTCTTCATTGGCTCTTCTCTTGGTGAGCTAAAACTACAGTAATTATGATCTACACTCATGCCCTTATGCCTGTTAGACTAGCTTTATCTCACTCTTTCTTTTATCTCTCATGGTAACTACATGCAACAAGATGAGTTCTGAAGCAGGAGAAGTAAGCTATGTCGCTATATATCATTGTCATACTTTAGCATATTCCAACTAACGTAAACACAAAGAAAGAAAGAAACGTCACATAATAGCAACAGAAATGTAACCCTACTTGAAACCTTAGCAATGACAAACCTTTCTCTGAACTCTGTTCTCCGAACATACCATGTTTTCTTTAAGAAAATTGCATGTACATGCAATTGACTGCTTGCCAACCAAACGCTAAGAAATAAGTACTCGTAGTAGGGTGAAGAACACTGGTACTATATAATGCATCTCTTTCAAATTTGTGATCAAGGAAGAAAACTCTGTTGACATTGTTAATACAGAAAGGTAATGCTTTTCTAAGTTTACATGCATGCATCACAAAACTGCGGGCTAATATAGCTTTCTCTAAGACCACATTGACTTCATGTTGAAGTCTGAACCTATGATCCAATGGAGTAGGTTATCACATCCTTGGAACAACAGAGATGGTTCACTTATCTTTCTCTTTATGCCTAATGTTTGTTTCCTTATGTAGAACATGTTGTTTGTTAAGTTCATCCATATCTTTTCCGTATATTTTATTTGTTGGCTTGGGAAAATGTAGAAGCTCGTTGCCTTTACATCTCAGTATAGAGCACTATAACAGCTGTGTTGTGATATGCCTAACATGATTTCTAGTGGAGTGATTTCATTGATATCAATATGCAGAGAACTTAAGCATTTAATTAAGCCAATCTTTTAGAAGTTGATCACCATCAAACATGCACACTATGCACATTTAACTTAAGCATGTACATTGATATTAAATTATTAAGAGATTTTAAGCATTTAACTTAAGCTAATATTGTAGAAGTCACCATCAAACATGTACATTGGCGTGACATGCCATACAACAACGGACGCAATCAAACAAAAATGAGGTTGTTTGGCATGTAGAATTGAGCCTTACACTTATGTGGTGTGTCCTACTACATAAAGCTTGAACTTAGCCATGGATCATGAAGAAGCAAACTAAGACTTCTCATCTCCTACCAAAAATATAAGATCCATCTTATGTCACCCAAAAATAGTTTGAAGTGACAATATAAAGTGCCAATATTTATATGTTTTTCAATTTCAAAAATTATGACTGTTTATTTTACTCTAACTTTTTGTCACTAAAAGAAGCTTGCACTTGTTATGAGAAGATCAGTAATGAAAATAGAAGTGTCAAGTACATAGAGATCGTGAAATTGTAAAATTTAATTCACACTAGACATTCCAATAATAAATCCATGGATTCAATGAATTTTATTGATACATCAGAAGTGTCTTATCACACATGTTCCTGCATCTGTTTTGTTTACTAACATCTTACTGTTCTACTGTTCTATTGAAAAATAAAAATGATTATTAATCTTTTTTTAAGATAAGTGGATGGTTAGCATTATATAATATCATTAAGCAACAAAAAAACAAATACATCTAGAAAGATCTAAAGGAAAAAAGATGAGGAGAAGATAATTAACACTTTGTGGCAAACTAGCATCCATTACTGGCAGGATTAGCATCTTTGTTAGAAGAGACAATTGGCTTCATCCACCTAATCCATTTAAAATCATGTCTTCCACATAATTCCCCTACAGTTGATGACACCAAAATGTTCATTTCAGACTTCAATAGACAAAAACATGCTCGTGGATGTAGTGGGTGCTTTTCATGTACCTGAGAGGCAGCACCATGGAGAGACAACCGGCCGGGATTGGCACCATCTCAAAAGAATCAAACACCTTTGAGGCTTGCCATCTGCACCAATTTGATTCAAGGTCGGTGACAGAGAGGGGCCACTTTGTTGAGGTCTCCACTGCATTTCTTTCATCCTGCTCAAAGAGGAAGCTGAAACCAATGCCGATGACGTCTCTAAGCCCCTCGTCTCCATCACCTTCTTTATCAGATCCTGAAAAGGAACGAGAATGGGACAATGCAGTGCTGTAATGTCCTCAAAGCCAGTCCATTATCAAACTCGCCATGGGTGCATGGAACCATCTTCATCTCAGGAGATGAAGTTTGTAAGGAGTTGTTGTTGAGGTTATAATTCGGTTCTTTAGAATCTGGTTCAAACTAGACAGCCACATCCATGTTCCTGAGCATGCTTGTTCAACACAATAATGGGAAGTGTAGTTTAGGTCACCCCACACCCCCCATGTGTACCCCAACCGAGGCACGGAGATGGCTTCTTCCCCTCCCAAGAGCACACCATGAGTGCTCTCCCGCTGCAAATCATTAAACAACTATTACTATGTGGCACAAGCAGAAGGCTTCCCTATGACCAAATGGGGCTCAAGTGGCCAGCATCAGTGCCCTGCTCTGGTCTGGTTCAACCCAAGCAGGCCATTGGTTGCCCCCACCACCCTTCCCCCAACAGGGACAGACAGCCTCTTATGCAGTGTCTGATCCCAATGCTATTGGCATGGTCCCTCACTCTTCCCCATTCGATCCCCACCCAGTGACTTCCATAGGGTAATAATATGAAGTACTACAAGGAACTGCCCAGGTAGCAAGCAGCGTACCACACTCTGCTCGCCTCTTCTCATTCCCTCTCCATTCCCAGTCGTGTACATTATTTTACTGCAATGCATTGGGAACTGACCTGTAGGAGGGAGAGAACGCGAAGCGAATGGAAGTGCAAGAGGGCAGAACACAGGCACTGACACTTGTCCGGCATGGCAATCGAAATGATGAAGCTAATTAAAATAAGCATGGTGGTTACTGGTTTTCGCAAGGAGGCTCCATCAACCTCTCATATATAGGGAGAGGGAGAGACAGCACAGGGTCAAGCCAACAACAAAGAACAGCATGAGTTGAGAGAAGGCTCGGCCACCTAATTAATGTCATTGCCATCCCCCGACCTTTCTTTTCCTCCCCTTTTGTGTGTCAACTCTGAAGGAGAACACTGAACACCCTCACCTGAGACTCGTGTTATGCCACTGCTCTCGCCCGCCTTCCATTTGTTGAACCTCTTTGCGACACAGATTGGTGGGTTTGGCCAAGTGCTTATTTGTTGGGCTATATGAGAGTTCTACTCACCAGAGGGGGCAACGCAGCTCTACTCCAACACCTCCATCGCCCGGCTTCGGTGCGCCTCGGACCCGCGACGGTCGCAACGGTGCCGAAGCGAAGCTGCCATTGGCAGCGGGACATGTGCCGGAGGTGTTACTCTTCCGAAGATTATTGTGTTGAGGACAATGATGCCGGAAGGAAGGAGAGCGTGGTGGTGGTCATGGGCGCCACGGGGACGGGGAAGTCGAAGCTGTCGATCGACCTGGCAACCGAGTTCTCCGGGGAGGTGGTGAACTCGGATAAGATTCAGGTGTACCGGGGACTCGACATCACCACCAACAAGATGCCGGTCGCGGATCGCTGCGGCGTGCCGCACCATTTGCTGGGGGATCTCGACCCAGCCGCGGGAGAGCTCCCGCCGGCGGCGTTCCGGGAAATGGTGGCCCGCGCAATCTCCGGGATAGCCGGCCGAGGCCGATTGCCGGTGGTGGCCGGTGGGTCCAACTCCTTCATATACGCCGCCATGGCCGGCAGCTACGACCCCGGGCGGAGCCCATTTGCCGGTGGCTGGAAGGCGGGGAGGAGGAGGGAAGGGAGGCTGCGGTATCGGTGCTGCTTCCTTTGGGTGGACGTGGAGGCTGCGACGCTGGCGGAGCAACTTGATCGGCGGGTGGAGGAGATGGTGGCGGCGGGGATGGTGGAGGAGTTGGGCCGGTATTTCGAGGCGGATGAGGAAGCGGGGAAGTTGAGGCACCCGGGGCTGGCAAAGGCGATCGGGTTGGCGGAGTTCCAGGAGTACTTCCTGGGAGAGGGGCGGGGGACGGCGCCAGCGTATGAGGCTGCAGTGGTGGCCATCAAGGCGAACACGCGGCGGCTGGCGGAGGAGCAGGTGTGGAAGATCGAGCGGCTGAAGCAGATGGGATGGCCGCTGCGGAGGCTGGACGCCACCGCGGTGGTGGCTGCGCGACTGGCCAGGGAGGCAGCGGAGGCTGAGGCGGCGTGGGAGAGGGACGTGGCGGGGCCCGGCGCCGCGGCGGTGGAGCAGTTCCTAAAGGAAAAGTCGGAGGGGCACCTGCATCACCACATCGTCCCTTCTCCTCTAATTTATGCTTAGCTTTTGTTCATAATAAGAGCGGAAGAAAAAATTGGTAAAGAAGGAACAGTAAAAGCAAAGTGTCCGAAACTCTTTTATTTCTTTTTCTTGATATGTTTAATATGTCCAAAATCTAAAATTGATGCATAAATTTCAAAACATACGAATCAGTCTTTTAAACAAACATGACTCTCCTAAAACCTCCTTTTAGGTCTCATCTTGAAAGTATAAAACCGCTTTTGTTTTAATTAACTGTCCCACCGATAATAAATTCAATCAGATCAACCTAATCAAGATGATTAGAACGGGTCTCTTACAAATGTTCGCAAGATTAATTAAATGAGTACAAATGTGGAACCAGCAGGTAAACGCATTTAGAGGAAAAAAAAAGAAAGAACATATCCACCGGGTCGAGGGCATTATTATAAGATACAAAAGCTTTCTTTTTATTAATCGAATTAATTATATATCATCCTATAATTAGGTATTATTTCGATCTTTATATTTTTAAAAATCATATTAAAAATCTTTATACATATATAAGTAAAATATTTAATCTTATTTCCTTTCAAATTTCATATGTGATAATTCATGTAAAAAATAATATTAAAATAAAATTAAAAAAATAAATTTTAGAATATTATATAAAAATCAAGAAAAAAAGATTTTATTGAAAAATGAAATGAGATAATATTATTCAATTGCTCCATCTTTTGTTTTATTAGAAAGTAAAGCACTCTTGCCTCCTGCTCAAAGAAAAATTAATGTAAGTAAAAATAATTATAAAATTAATTGTTAAATATTATTTTATTATTATTTTTATATGTGATAATATATACGATATAATAAATATAGAAATCCCTGTAACTTTTAAAACGTAGGGATCGATATTAAAGATAACTAATTATATAAAATAATCTATAATTAACCAAAGAATAATTTGTTCCCATGAAAACTGCATCATAATTCTCCATAAATTAAGAGCTACACAGTCGAGAAAGCGATCCGTCGGCGATTAGACCTGATCGTTAATTGAGCTTAATAATTAGGCCCATGCCATACGAATTCGGAACACCGCAACCGACGAATGCACACGGGTTTTGGTCTTCCGGAAGACGGCTGGTAGGGGCTCGTCCGTCATTTGCTCATTTGGGTGAGCGCAAAAGCGGCAACGAACTCTCACGCCACGTCTGCACCACCGATGGCGAGCGGCCCCTTCTTAGGTCTGCTGCCGTTATCACTCCGTCTTCGCCGCCCACAAACACCCTGTCGTCCCGGCCGGCGACTTTCATGACTCTCCGACGCAGGATGGGTCGCCACTCGGCTGCGGCGGCCGGGGTCCGCTCCCCCGCCACCCTGGGGTCCCACACCCTCACCGCTGCCGCGGCCCTTGCGCCATCCGCGGCCGATACAACCACCGCGGGCGAAGCCAGGCTCACCGCCGCAACCGGGGCCTGGGCGAGGAACGACCTCAGCTCCTCGCCGCGGTCCAGGTCCATGAGCGAGATACGGCCGTCGGAGCGATCGAACCCCGGGCCGAGCCCCTCCCACGTCCTGACGACCACGCCACCTAACGCCAGATCCAAACCACCATCCCGTCCATGGTCGTCCCAATAACCGCCGGATGCGGAGTCGTACTCATCGGGTGATGACGACGGGGCCTCATCTTCGTCGTCATCATCGTCGGACGGCGATTCAGATTCGACGACGTCGTCGTCATCGTCTTCGCTAGAGGAGCAGTAGCAGACGGGTTGAGAGATGGCCGATCTGGCTCTTCTGTACCTGAGGAAGGCGAGCTTGGCCGGGCCGAGGAAGCGGAGGAAGGCGGCGAATCCGGCGACGAGGAGGGCGACAGAGGCCCAAGCGCCGGCGAGGTCGGATAGGATGCGGGCGATGAGGCCGGGGATCGGCAACGCCTCTGCCATCAGAGGGATCTCCATCAAAGCCCTAACCGTTACAACCTCTCTTCGAAACGGAGGTCGGGAGACGAGGGAGGCAGGCGGCGCCGTGGGCGAGGCAGAGGCGGTTAAATAGACGGCGGAGCACTTTAGGGGCGGAGGCGGTGTGTGAGGTGGCGAAACGGAATTGGGTTGCTGAGTCAGCACGTGATCGGCGTGGGCTCGGTGGGGGGTTGAGGCTCCTCCGTGTCTACGAAGTCAGCAAACAGCCCTTTCTAGCCACTTGGGACACTGGGAACCGCCGGAGCAGTGGGGCCAACAGTGGTTTCTTGTGAGGGAAAAGGGTTGGCTCCTGCTCCTGCTCCTACTATGTCAGGGGATCCTCATCCGGGTCACACTGATGACTGGCCGAAGGGAACGTGTGGAGCGTCGCGTGATACGTGCCCGTGGCGAGTTGGGTTGGTGGTACGAGAGGAGAAGGCGCCGTAAGAGTAAGAGATATGAAGGGACCCACGACCTTCTGGTTCTTTGTCCTTTTTGCGTGCGCTTTTTCTTGTGCATGATAAAAGCATGGTCAAACGCGCCATCGGGTGAAGAAGTTGGATGAAGTGGCGGGTGTTGATTGGTGGTTCTCAGGTGTGTGTGTGTTGACGTGAGGCACGAGAGCACGTTGGTATGATGGTTTGTTGGGTGAGCAAGTGAAGGAGAAGCGTGGTGTGCGCATAGAACGTCCCTAATTGAGCTTTGACCTTGAGTTGGGGACTTGGCGTGGGAGGGAAGTCGGGAAGCTTCCCGTCTGGGAAATAGGGAAGGAGATGGGGGGAACAAAAGGAAACCTTGTGGACGCCAACGCTAGATTATGCTTGAATTCTATCTTGATATCATTTACGTAGGATGTCGCGTGACGGCGTTGCTTTGTGGCTACCATCAATTGTTTTTAGGCGATAGAGTAGTATGATCGATTGCTCAACTAAATACAGTTTTATGGTTCAGGTGATGCATTTTAGGTGGTTTACAATCTCTATGCACAATATGCTATAAAGGTACCATGGCATTCTAGATAAGTACACTGTATGAAGCATGAGCAATATTCACTGTGTATGAAACATGTATTTACATCAGCAAGAACATTCGCATTTCTATGCTCTAAAAATAATTTGTTTCATTATGAATGTCAAATGCTACCACAGTTAAGATGGAACTGAACATTTGAAAACAAAAGCTTATTCACCGTTTCCTTAATGCGATATATAGTGATACTAGAAGTAAACCAGACCATATTTTCATAAAGTTCCCAATAACATGTATTTATCTGCAAGGAAGCTTGTCCGAAAATGTGGCGAAGGTCCACCGTATGAGCATAGACTTTTAGTCTAACCTTATTTCTTTTACCCAATATAACCCTTAGTCATTCAAGAAACTTGTATTCATTTTACTTAGTCTTATCATGCATTATAAAGTATAACCGAAATAATAACAATGGAAGATACTATGTCATATTTGATAAATCACAAATATCATTTGTGTTTGGTGTGAGAAAACAAGCTTGTCTTGTTTGGTATGTGTGGCCCCATACCATTTTTTCCACATCAAGTGTGGATGAGACTTTGATATTATAAATATTTGATTTCTCTATTATTTGTAGCACAAGCATTCTTATCAGTCCCTCTAATAGTGAAGTAGAGGTCTTTTGGATCTTATGATGACTATCATATGATAAATCATCATTTGTCTTCATTAATATTCATATGTGAGCATACGAGGAATTATCTACTTTAAGTGAGCCTCGTATAGTTTTATCTTATCAAGATAGGCATCCTAAATAATACGACAATCTAATAAGATCAAATTTGATCATCAATTTTACTTGGTGAAAATGATTTTATCTAGCCTATTTGGGTACTATCGCATTTGAAAGAGAGGAGTCATTGAGTATTTAGAACTTGAACAAGGAAATTTTTTTTTGAATGTAAAAAATATTTATATCCCACATCTTGTTTAGACTATGCTAGAACATTGTTTAGCAAAACTCCAGACAATTAAGTTAGTACACATTTGTAAATATATGTTTGGCCAGTTTTAAATTAAAAAAACCTAAAAAAAGTATTATTATAACTCTCGCTATAATGGAAGAATATATCTTTTTAGATGCTCTACTTATATAGCATGTACAATAAATTTTTCATCATCTTTATAGATAATATATCGTGTCCAATAGTTTATTAGATTCCATGTGGACTTCCCAATTGACTGAAAATAATAACCATTTCATTTGCTTTAACGTAAGAGTCTCGGAAAATAATGTTTGTTGGAGACCTTAATCACTGCCACATGCATTCATAAATAGCTAAGTTATGCTTTAGTTATTTTTCTTGTCCAAAGTGGATATATTATGCATAAATAGTTTTCCTATGATGTATTAGGTGCTTCATATGCGTCTTTGTCTTAGACAGATGTATGACATATAAATGAGATATTTTACGATAAGTCAAGCACTTTAGATATTTTCTTATCCTAAGTGAATACATTGTGTGCAAATAAGATATTTTCAAATGTTTTTTGACTCTTCGGATATATTTTTATCTTGGATAAACGAACCACACGCAAATAAGACATCTTGGGTAACATCAAACATTTTGAATATTTTTCTACCATAAGAAAATGTATTACACATAAAGAGGATATCTTAGGTTATGTTTAGTGCTTTGAATATTTGTCTCCATAAGCTAATGCATCAAGTGCTATAAGTAATAAACTCTTATACATAGTTATATTGTGCTTTGTAGTAGGAAGTAGTGTTTAAGAGTCTCACTCGTGATAAAAAATGTTATAAATTCAAATCTTCATAAGTGTAAAAGTCTTTTATCTTTTATTTGAAGAAATAATATATGAATTTAGGTTTAACCTAACTTGGTCAGGTAAATTGATTTAAATTGAGTTGGTTATATGAAATTGACTCATCCTAGGATTGTTGATCAAAATTATCCAACCTAGACATAAGGAAACCCTTTTTGTGTTAATATTATACACATGAAGTTAATTAGTACAATATTAAATAAGTCATTTTTTTTGTGAATGATGGAAGGGTGCTCGTTCTATTAAGGTCAATCAATTGAGAATGTTGAGGAATGCTTAATTAAGGAGAAAAGTCATTTATATACATGTGTCAATAATGTTAATATAAATGGTATTAAGATATAGTGATAAGGAGGATATAGTGATAAGGAGGCCTTAGACATGATAAAGATATCAAGAGTTAAAAGTCTTAACAATTGGAAGACCATTTTTTTGTTTAAACAAATGAAAGGGATGCCAAGATTGAGTAGGTTAATAAGATTGAGAGAGTAAAATCAACCTTATCATGTCAAGAGAAAGACCTACGTTGAAAGCTCAACGTTGCATCCTATGCCCTCATTGATTGGTATTGCCAGTATGACTAAATTCACTCGTGGTTTGGTGGTTGAGGCTTTTTTGTGTTTTGGGAGTTAAACAAGCCTTGAAGATAAGGTGTAACTGATAAACAGTTAGTTGTCATCTTAAGGATGATTGAAAGATGATATTGTATTGAAGTAGCTTGAAGATGCAACCAAAGTTGAAATAGTCATCTTCAAGAAGAGGTCATATTGATGATGTGATCTACCTAAGGAGTGATTGTCTTGAAGAACATGATCGACTTCTAAGAACAGTCATCTTAATACTGTGATCAACTTGAAGAGCAATCGTTTTAAATATGTAGTTGACTTAAGACTTTGCTATATGTGGTTTTGACTTTTAGAGTATTTGGAGAAACATCAGTAAAGGCCTTTTGGTTATTGATAAAAAAATTATAATGTTCTTAAATTATCGATGAATGCATAGATTATCACATACAAATGCAAATTGATTACTTGTTTAGTCTCATTATTAAACCTCATAATTTAGTTACTTAGGGATTTGTCCTCGTCTTATCGAGTAGTTAACGATCGATAACATGAAGAATGAAATCTTTTGTCATATGTCCAATGGATAGAGAATTAGAATATGAGTGGCTTATGACATGATTAGCCTTAGAGTTCTTTACCATAGTTAGAATTATTGGTCTCCTTTACTTTTTTATTTATTTATAATAAACTAGATAATGTGTTATTACCAACTGTATGAAATATGAGAAAAGAGAGTTGATGGTCTGTATCATTATAGTCAAATTTTTGATTGAAAAAAAAAAAGTAGGATTATGTATGACTCATTGTTGATATTAAGGATCTAAGATTAATTTAGATATTCTTATGAAGGGAAAGGTAAAGGCCCTTAGTTGATTGTTGCAAAGAATTTTGGAGATATAGTTTCATTTTAAATTTGATTATTAATTTAACTTAATAAAATTGATTCCACTTGATTCTTTTTTTTTAGTAGAACTTTTAATGAAGATAGAAAATTCTCGTATCCTATATTTTACTTTTGGTTTGTATAAAAGATTATAACGATAATTTATTAATCAAATAGTATCCATTTAAAGCTTATAAATATTTATTTGATTAATTTAAAATAAAAATATACACGAGAAAGTTATTTTATAATATTATTCTTGTGTGTCATTTTACTAAGAGAAATATTATTACTATGACGTGCCCGATAGATGTGACATGACATATTCAGTAGGTCCTTATGAGATTCTTTATCGAGTCCTAAAGTAATCGAAAATAATAATCACATCAATAATCATATATAAAACATCATATTTAAAAAATTAAACAAGTGCATAAGTGAATAAAAGATCACATCATGTTTCTATAGAGTCATATGTCTTTTAACGATAATGCCTTCACATAGAGCTTAGGGCGTGGCAAGTATATATTTTTTAATTTTTTTTCCATTGGGGGATTAAATAAGAATTTAAATATATCGAGAGAAATAAGTCATATTTTAATGTATCTTCTCTTCTTTTTTTTCTTTTTCTTTTCATAATGTATCATTCGTATATGATATACTCCTCCTCTTAATTCCTATCATAAAATAATATAACTACATAGTAAAGTCCAAGTGGATTAACTTCAGCATGTGAATAACATCTTTGATGGTCTTAAACATTATCCGAATGTCAGATCATGAGTTTATCAGTAAGAGTATATATAATTTTTTTTATAGAATGATAACACGTCACCTTTTGCTTATGAAAAATTTCTAATTAAATATTCTCTTTTTAATTCCTTTACAAAAACTACTATGGAGTATTTAGACATTATATATATATGCATATATATAAGTAAGAATTTAATATTTCTTACATGGCATATACCCAATAAATACAGGTAGTCACAACAAACCATAATTAACAATAAATTTAAAAGTATTAAAAGAATGAAAAATCTAAGATATATTTTATCATGATTATTTAAATATTTATTTATTAAACTTAGAAGGATAGATATATATACGGACGTTACCAATTTAGAGAATATATATATATAAAAATATTTAAGGATATTTATATGTTAATGGCTAATTGATATATGGGTAGGGTTTTACATACACATACATAAACGCTAATTTGGAGCGATATACAAGTTTTTGGTTAAAAAAGAAAGGAATCAAAGTCGGTTAAATTGGTAACAACACACACGTACAGCGCTAATTTATCGTCCACTTTCTTCAACGGCATAACGGGACGGTGTTCCGTCGTCGCAGCTCCAAATTATATACGATAACCCCTTTCGTCCGATCCCCACTCGTACGATTCCGTCGTCGTCGTCGGAGCCAAAGGTTTAGAGGGGGAATCGATTCCTTCCACCGAGGACTGCTCCTCCTTCCTTGGCCTCATAGGTTGTCCAAGTCGAACAAGGAGATCTCCATTTCCGGTTCGATTAGCTGCCGCCTCGGGTTCGGCGCTCCTCCCCGATTTTGTTGGGTTGGCGGAGAGAGGGGGAGGATGGCGGAGAGAAATATGGGAGGTTCCTCGGCGCGGCCCGCACGTCGGGATCCCTACGAGGTTCTCTGCGTGTCGAGAGATTCGCCCGATCAGGAGATCAAAGTCGCGTACCGGAAGCTCGCTCTCAAGTGCGTTGCTTCTCTCTTCCATTCAGTTTGTATCATTTGTCTTTCTATCTATATTCGTTATGCTTGAGAGGTATGTCTTTTGAAGTGAAAAACAGAGCATTTTGTAGCTCTTCGTTGATGGACACAGTTTGAAGCGTGTGGCCTTTTCCACTTTATATGTTTGCGCCTTTTTTTATGAACCTTCGTCAGCGATAGAAGATCATGAAACTTTTTAGTTTTTTTAGTCTTTTTTCTATTGTATAAAATTGTTGCAAAAGAGATGGACCTCTTTTACCTGCACAATTTGAAGCATGTATTGACACACAACGCGCCACTATGCTCATGAAAACGAAAAAAATTATCAAAACTATTTATGCCTATGATTGCAGCCCTTGCATAGATAAAAGAAAATAGAATTAATTTGAATCTACCTACCACATGGCCTCTTTACTGTGAAGTCATATAAAGAATAGTTTAGTGATTCTTCGGTGGTCGGATTTCTACAAGTAGAAACAAAATTCTACTAGTTGAGTTGAGATGCTTTCAAATCATTTATGTAGCAGATTTTTGGCATAATGTTTGCCTTGGTACTTTCAAGCTAGCATTGATTCTTATCGCTAAAATATAACAGAGCGAAAGGGCAGAGAGGGGTTTTATGTAACTCACATCTGATATTTGTGAGAATGTTGCATATCTTAATTAAGAGAAATTTTTAGGAGGGTGATCCCATGGTTTGATAATTTGAATATCTTGTGCATCGTTCAAAATTTTCAGCTGCTGTAGTCATATGCAGCATGAACTAGATCATTGTCAACAAAATGGCTTTAGTCAGTTGAGTGTTCATAAGAGAGAAATATAACCTGATAAGTTGCCGGATGAACTTAATGGATTGTTACCTTCGAACAAAATGTGTTTCTTTAGAAATAACAAATTGCTATGAAGAATATCTAGTGAAGACCCAAAGTTTTGAGGCTTTTTGGTTTTGGTTCATTTTTCTCTTGAGATCATTATCAAACAATTTGTTCTCTTTCATTTTTGTCGTAACAGGCTTGTTGTTTCTTCAGCATTAAACTTTAATCTATTTATCTTTGTATACATCGTGTTATGATACCGATTATTCTCTGCTTAAAACTATTATCTTTCTTTTCTTTTTCTCCTTTAAAAATTTTCTTGCACATGTTACGTGATCAGTGAATAGCAGCTGCTTTATTTATTAATAGTCAGATAGTTCCCTTCCTCTTTCTTGCATTCACATGGGAAATTGATTTTTAATTTTGACACGAATAGGTATCACCCTGATAAGAATGCTAACAACCCGGAAGCTTCTGAACTTTTCCAAGAAGTTGCCTATGCCTATAGCATCTTGTCAGATCCTGAGAAAAGAAGGCAATATGATGCTGCTGGTTTTGAGGTGGGTGCTTCTCAACAGTTAAATTCAATACAATAAAAAAGAATGATGTTTTGTTATGGTGCTTTGATAAAATTAAGGAAAGAAAATATTAGAATGTTATGCTATTTTTTCGTTGAAAGCAAATGGTGCAATAAAATTTATCTGTAGGCCCATCTGGTATCAGTTCGTTAGCTAGGTCAAGATGAATCGCCATCTGGTGATCACTATTCATCATTGATTTATAATCTTTGAATTAGATGACAGTATTGTGGCAGTAGATTTGGAATGCATGGGTCCTCCATCCCCTTGCAGGATAGCAGGCCCGTGTTGAGTATGGATTATGGGTTAAGCATTATAACCATAATCATTGTGCTAGTCCAAATTAGTCTCTGTAATTCTTTTTCGACATGCTGTAATCTCTCACCTTTTTTATACATTTTCCTGATTGGTTATCCCTTTGACATATAATGTTGTCGATTCTTGATGTTAAGACTATTGGAATGGTCAGTCTAGCCTGACTATATTTTGGCTTAACCTGACTTTTCAGGACTAGTTGTGTGATTTGGACAAAAGTCAAGAAGATAACAAACAAAATGATGTTTTGACCTTATGATGAAGATATGGAAACTCACAAAATGGATTTGGAAGATCTATGAAACAAGAAACTACTCTGGGTACAATAGTATCAGTTTGGTTTAATATCAAGAGACTTAACAATTGAGCAGAATAAATGTGGAAATGATAATTTCACAATCACCAAATCTTGACATCTGCTAGATATGCTAGGTTTTGGTATCTGCAATTAGCTTTAGATGGTTTGGTGTTTCTTTTTCTCTTTCCATAATGACTTCTATAAATTTCTGTACCTCTACCAAAGCTATAACTTTTAGTGTTTCTTTTGCCAGGAAACCTTTTATAAGAATACACATGTTTTTCACTCTCATAAAATCCAATTACTGTCTTGTTGATTTGTTTTCATAAGGGCAATTTGTTGTAATGTGTCTGTTGTTTCTTCTGGCTTGGCTTTAAAGGCTTTAGAAAGTCAGGGCATGGATATGGAGATCGACTTGTCTAGCCTTGGAACTTTCAATACAATGTTTGCAGCTCTTTTCAGGTGACAGTAGAGCAAAGTTATATGACTTGGTTTCTGTGCTATTTTTTCTTCTGAGCCTGTAATAATTCTTTTGCCTATAGCAAGCTGGGAGTTCCTATCAAGACTATGGTTTCTGCTATTGTTCTTGAAGAAGCTCTTTATGGAAATGTTACAGTAGAACCACTTCCTCTTGGAACCTCATTCAGTGGCAAAGTATTTATTTACTGACCTTTCTATCGTTAGGAAGTTATGTTAACATATATATTTTTCTTATCCTTTTCCACATCGATGCAGGTCGATAAGCATTGTGCTCATTTTTTTGGTGTAACGATTAGTGATCAACAAGCTCAAGCAGGGATTGTCATTAGAGTGACCTCTGCTGTGCGAAGCAAATTTAAGGTGTATAAAATAGAGAAACTTTTCCAAACAACTTGAGGTTTCAGTTTGTTATCCAAAGATATCTAAATATTCTATTGTTTATCTTCAGTTATGATATAATATTCTCTTTCCATTATCAATCTGTTCACTGAGCCAACATCATCTGACACTGAGTCCTTGTCACAGCTACTTTACTTTGAAAAGGAAGCACATGGTGGCTATGGGTTAACTTTACAGGTAATAGTAGTTTTTTTTTTTTGCTTTTAAACTCTTCTGACTGTTAATTATGATGGTAGCACCAAATGTTGATGCTTTTTTATGCTATATAAATTGGATTTCTTGCTTCATGATGTTCTTTCGACTAACACAAAGGTGAGCTTAGAACTGATCAGTTATACTCCATCTAGTAGGCATGTCTATAGAGTATTCAAGTGGGTGTTCTGTTAGTTGAATGGTTTTAGAACTGATCTTTCGGTTAACACAAAAGTGAGCTTAGAACTGATCAGTTATACTCCATCAAGTAGACATGTCTATAGAGTATTCAAATGGGTGTTCTGTTAGTTGAATGGTTTTAGTTTTTTGCATTCAACTTTTTTGAAAACGTTCAAATTCACTACTTCTTGAAGTTTGATTCAGATGATTATTGAATAATTAGTAATTCTTGACACTAGCAAATTGTGCACTGAAATCATGTCCCTATCTGAGTTAAGTTTCAAATCCATTGGATTACCTAATAGAGACTAGTTAACAATTCAAATTGTAAGCGGGAAGACAAAGTTGATAATGATACAAAGCCATTACATACCAAGTTGTAAATCTTAATGTGGACAATACCAATAGTAAGTGTAAATATTGAAATATTCATATGCTATATGCATTAACACAGAACTTATAAGTACTAGCTTCATGTGGGGGTGATGCAGGAGCAATTTAACTTATCTTTTATTTAAATAAATTTGATTAATTTAGGGATCTTTTGCATATGTAATAAGTTGTCATATGTTAACATTTACTCAACAAAGAGAAAGAGAAAGCAAATGTAGAAAAATGAACCAAATCATTTTTTTTTTATTGGAGATTACAAATCTTGCTTGAAGATTCATCTCTACAAAGATGAATCAAGAACGGAAGATTATTTTTCAAATCAAGTCAAGGTTATTATCTTCTTCAAATGGAACACATCATATATTTGATTTGATAGGATTGTAATTTTTCTTGTTTCTGTACTTATCTTTCTTTCGTATTTATGCCTATAAAAAGGGGCCAAAACATTATTATAGATCGATGAGAAATGGATTAGTAAATTGAGTTCTTCCCACTTTATGTGTAAGTGGTATAATGTTACATTTATTTTTCCAATGGAATGATTCGATCATCCACGTACGAGATATGTAGAGGTGCGATGCCTTCATCCTGAGAGTTCGCTCCTTGAGCCAGAGCAAATCTAGTAACTATCCTTTATTTTTTTTATTATCATTCGGTTATTATTTTTCTTTCTCTTTCTATTCCTCTATTATCAAGAAAAAAAAATTCACTGCTACCCGTTGTATATCAGGGGGTAAGAAATGTGTATGCTCTATTTTGATGAAAATATTTTTACAAGTCTGTTTACTATATTGAACTTGCTCCTCAGATTGTGGAAGTCCCTTTAAAACTTACATTCCTGCATCACCCTTATTTTAGATATTGCTAAGTCTTCTTTCTTAATATATTTTAAATCTACATAATTAATAATCAGTGATTTAAAAAGCGCTAGGTGCCAAAAGGCGCCAAAGTCCAAAAACGCCCGAGGCGCTAGGCGCTCGCCCAAGTGAAGCGAGACGCTAAAATATAAAAATATATAATATAATTATTTAAAAATTTAAATAAAAATATGCTATTAAATTAAGAAAATCTAAGATACAAAATCACAATGTCACATTAACAAAAAGTTTCAAAATTCAAAACAATAAAATTTTACATCAAAGTCATTCATCATAATCAATATTATTATCATTTTCATACAAATCATTTTCAAAATACCACCTCTAGTAGTCTTATCGCGGAATATGCAAGTCACTACATTAGGATCTTTCGGATCCTTCAAATAATTATACTTCCATGCAGGATCTTTTTTTGATGTCATTGGAGACTCTATTGAGTTACTCTGTACACTTGTCATTTATCTTGAAACCCAACAATAATTTCAAATAAATAAAAATTAACAGTATTAAAATCAAAATAATATATTATTAATCTATTAACAGTATTGAAAATTAATAATTTCAAATAAACCTAACAATATTAACAATATACAGTATACTGTATACTGTTAACAGAATGAGAAGAAGGAAGTGTAAGAGGGTGCTGACTGAGAAAAGAGGAAGCGGCAGCAGGAGCGGAGTGTAAGGAGGCAGCGACAGCGGGAGTGTAAGGAGGCAGAGGTAGCGGGAGTGTAAGGAGGCAGCAGCAGCGGGAGTGGGAGTGTAAGGAGGCAGCGGGAATGTAAGGGGGCAGCGGCAACGGGAGCGGGAATGTAAGGAGGCAGCGGCAGCGGGAGTGTAAGGAGG